>MJUU01003565.1:19002-49823 GCA_002080025.1 Modiolus philippinarum | reverse complement strand
CCCCCCCCCCCCCGCAAAGCTGATCTCACCCACTTAAAATCCCATAAGCGAGAAATTCCGATCTTCAACTACTTGATGATGTCATAAACGAATGACGTGAATTTTGCGATTCTCTATATAGTATGAAAAAGATAAGATTTGTAAATTCACGGATGCAACAACTGATACTTACACTCGTTCTATATTTGTTGGAGGTATATAGTTTATATTGTATTGTTCGTTCGTCATTGTGTCATTCAGTCGTCGAAGAAAAGGTTTAACTTTCATGTTTAATATAATTTCAACTTTAGCTTAGAAAAAAATAAGTTTTTCTTTTTTTTCTGGCTCAAGTAACTTCGTTTAAACGTTCAGTCTATTTCGGTCGTCGCTTTCGTCCGTTTGTTTGTCCGCAGTCAATCCGTTTGTCCAACTTGTCCATCTTCCGTTTGTTATCTAGTTAGTTCGTCCGTCCATTATTATTACCCCAAACTCCCATTTGCAGAAAAAAAAAATGAATCATATGTTTAATCAAAATATCATATAATTATAGATATTGATATTGTATCACAAATTGTATAGACTTTGTCTTTCCTTGACATGAAGGATACTTGTAGTCGCAATTCTCATCTGAAAACGGAATTAAATGAAACTCACAAAATTATTATAACATTGTATCGATGATCATATACTATTTATTCGCTCTTTTAAGTACGTTTTGGTAACCCATAGCAATACTATGGACTTAGGCATAATCTCAAGCAGGGGTATCATTTGATGATCATTGCTTATTGATACATCTTTTTTATATTTTAATTTCTAAATAATGTTGAATTTCATATACGGATGTAACATAAAACACATAGAACTAGTATCTTTCAGCTGCTTTTTGCCTTTATCATTGAAATATTTGTTATCATTGATTTAGAACCCCTTTTTTCTAGCCCCGAAATTTCAAAAAGTTACCAATTTTTACTTTTACGGCATCATTTATTTGAAAGCAAATGATTTTTTCTTTCCAATAATATATATTTCAGCCATGTGTTATTGGGGTGCATTAAAAATATTTTTTTCGGGTTCAGCCGTTCCACTTTAACACAGTGGACAGAAATACTGATTCGGGTATTTAAGGAGGCTCACTCCTAATGTTGTTTAAATCAAGGATCTCTTGAAACTGATTTTATTTGATTAATTTTAGATGGAGCGTTATGAAAATATAAGACAGATCTTGAGATATTTTGTAAGTCTTACTCCATTTGTTCAAAAAATAAAATAAAAATGATATGTCACCGATAATCTTCTCCTGTTATTAGGCTTTGAAAATGAAGCATATTGTCAGCAATAATTACAAAGAATATATAGTGAACTGTGCGAACAAGTCTTTTATTTTGCTTTCATATGAAATGAATATCAGTTTTGTTTTTTTTTTTATTTCAGAGATATATACTTAAGCTATATGTTGAGCTGAAAAATCTATATGTCACCGTTTGAGTAAGAGAGATATTTTCTAGTTGATGAAATAGACAATATTTACAGGAAATGGAACTAATTCGAGGGAACGAGGGAAAGTGTATGTCAGTCTATTATGAGGCCATAATGAAAAGGCCAAACAAAGACATATCCCGGTTGAAAGAAATATAAAGGTCCGTGTGCTTTTAACGGATCAACCATAATTCGAATTGAATATTAATTAGCAATTAAAAGTAACCTGTCTTCAGGGACCCGTTCAATATTTTACGAAAGTATATGGAGTGAATGAACATGAGACCATAACACATATGTTAATTCCAACTGCAATAATTTTAATGAGCTGTATGGCCATTTCGGAAATTAATTCCTAATCAGCAGCACTAGAACCCACACAAAGAAAGTCCATCTTAAAAAAAATGTTTAAAATGCATAAAACCAAACGAAATCCGAATAATCAGTAATATCAAATATAGCAAAGGACAAAACTACGATGGCGGGAGTTAATCCTTCGGTTTTAGAATTTACATAAATTTAGATAATAGTAACTGAACAAAGTGTACACATGAGATTTTATTTCATGTACAATTACACTATGTCTAAGAAAAATACATACTTTGAGTTGTTATTGCTCCCCTTAGGGTCGTTGTCTCTTTGACACATTCCCCGTTTCCCTTCTTTTTCTTATACATCTCTACCACGGGGAATCGTTTTACCAACTCCACACTGCAATAAAAGACAAACACCTGTATTAAATATTTTAATATTTGCATTGTAGCTGTCTCACGTCCTTGTTTTGTCTTTGTTTTTATCTGTTACCGTTTTTGCCATGTCATTGGACTTCGATTTTTGTAGTCATCGCTTCCCTTGTTCCTTCGGTATTCTATATATACTGCCGTTGTTTACGAAAGTAAATGAACATGGGACCATAACATATATGTTGACTACAACTGCAATAATTTTAATGAGGTATGGCCATTTCGGAAATTAAAAACCTGATTGTATTGCATATGACCGTGGTTTGCAAATCTGCATAAGACGACAAATTCAAAGATGTTTCAGATAAATAGCAAACGAGGGTAATAACAAAAATTCTTTAAAAAAAGTATTGTCAAGAGTCGAAATCCAAAGTACAAAAAATTAGGTGCAAAACCTCCAGAAAACTATGATTTTCTCATTTCAACAAAATATTTTTTCAATGAACAAAGGTTCTAGATGTTGGACGGATTTGAGCTTGACCATCAGAATACTTAAAAAGCAGTTAAATTTTGTTCTGTGGGTGGTTATTTCTACAACTAATATCAAGGTCACAGAGGTCAAAAGGTCAAAATGTATATTTTGCTATAGCTCGTTTATTACAATTGCTAGAGGCTTGTTATTCTA
This sequence comes from Modiolus philippinarum, assembly GCA_002080025.1. NCBI lineage: Eukaryota > Metazoa > Mollusca > Bivalvia > Mytilida > Modiolidae > Modiolus > Modiolus philippinarum. The sequence goes on along the minus strand of MJUU01003565.1, from coordinate 46,997 downwards.
TATGTGAATAAATATAATAAAGCTGAATACAAATACACTAAAAAATTTTGGTCAGGTCAAAGGTCAAAGTCGCTTAGTGCAAATGTGAAAATTTTTACATTACCAATATCTTTCTAATCAGATATTATAGGACCTTTATATTTGGCCTGTATATTGGTTATATGAAGCTTAAAAGCATTATGCAAATTTCACTTAGGTTAGGTTAAGGTCAAGGTCACAAGGTCAGGTCACAGAGATCAAAAGGTCAAATTTCAGATTTTGCTGCAGCCGTCGTGACGATTTTAATGTAAAAGTAAATTAGGTCAATTATACTTGGTCAATCGATGAAATATTATACTGTTATTGTAAATATGTTTTTTTAATTTGTCTAGTGTATTATTCCTGTCGACAGATAATAGTCTGGTGTAGGCCTAGTATTCCTGTCGACAGATTATAGTCTGGTGTAGTATTCATGTCGACAGGTAAAAGTATGGTGTAGTATTCCTGTTGACAGATAATAGTCAGGTGTAGTATTCCTGTCGACAAATAATAGTCTGGTGTAGTATTCCTGTCGACAGATAATAGTCTGGTGTAGTATTCCTGTCGACAGATAATAGTCTGATGTAGGCCTAGTATTCCTGTCGACAGATAATAGTCTGGTGTAGTATTCCTGTCGACAGATCATAGTCTGGTGTAGTATTTCTAGTATTGCTGTCGACATATAATTAGTTTGGTGTAGTATTGCTGTCGACAGATAATATCTTTAATTTCGGAAAGTAATGTATGCATGGTTTTATTTACTTCCCAGAATTTACAGAAAAACTGCTATTTATAACATTTAACAAACGTGGTGCATAATTAATCTTCTCAAAACTTATATATTGGTATACATTTACTTCAAATTTGTTTGAAGAATTGGACCTCAATATTGCAGAATTTGAGAATTTAAACCGTTGAATGTTGTCTAAAAATGAAATCAAACATCTTTTTCTGAAAATTCTCAATTGTTTATTTATGGCAAAATTAAGTCAGAAATTTCACTAGAACAATATTTATTAGAAATAAAACGAGACAGCTTTTAAGTAAATTTCGGGTAGGTGACCATAATTTGTAAATAGAAATTGGAAGATATCAAAATATACCAAGAGATAACAGAATTTGTTCATGATGAAATACGTAATTTTGTGCTAAATTGTACCAAGAATGAATCTGCCAAAAATTACCTATTTTCATCAATAAATATTATGTATCCAGATTTTAATCAAGATCAGCCTTTTCAATCAATTAAAAATCCGAATTTTCAACTTTTGTCAGCAGTAACAGACTTTTTAAAGCAAAGTACAGACTTGCAAAAGTAAAGTTCACGTTGGCCAAAGTTGCTCATTTACATCTGTATTTTACAATCATGTCATTTGTTGTTGTATAAACATATAATGTATTTCTTGTATGTTCTGTAATTGTATTTGTTTTGCCCCTATAAGCGTAAATTTGCAAACAAATATTATTATACATTTCCCGAGATATGAATATAAATTCCATTCTATAGCTGCATGTTTTATATGAACTTATTGATAACTCTTAAATGATGTACACAAAAAAGTTGCACACTGACGTGTAAATGTAAACTGACAGATTTCAATTAGGTCAACATTTCATTCATTAAAATTTTAGTATGTTGTACTTATAGATCCACACGTGTATCTTCAACGCAGGACAGTTTGATTTATTATATCTTTGTTGATGTTATCCCTATGATCCCCTATTAGCAAAATATTTATGTTCAGGAACTTAAACAAGAGATGAAATGTTAACTGATAAATTGATTCCTTATGTATGGACCCAAATAACTGTGGTTGTCAAGCGGCATTACGAATACGCACCGTTGCGAGGGGGGGGGGGGGCATTATGTACTTTAGGGAACAAATAACTAAATACCGAAGTTACTGTGAACACGGAAGGAATTCATTTCCCATTGCCCATAATGCTTATATATTTCAGATTTATAGTACTTTCAAACAATGGTCAGATCAAAAAGTATTCTTGCTGTTGAGGAACTTTTATTGGCACTTCTAAAAATAAAGTGCATGACCGCCTCCCTTTGGGTTATTTATAGAAGAGTGGGGATACCACCTTTTAAATTCACAATGTCTGCAAAGAATGGGAAAAAATTCATCTTTTTTTAAAAATCGTCAAAATTTACTGTGAAGTGCTAAACATTTTTTAATTATTTATTGAATGATTTCAAAGAGTAAATGACATGAAAATGTGAAAGACTTGGTTAATTTACATGTTATCATGCAGCACAGCCAATCCTTACTTTACCTATCATTCACTTCCTTGGGTACACAGATAAACAAACTGATTCCCTTCCTGAATTCTTTCCTTTTTACCTTTACATCTACCGTAGTCTACTCCTGATTAATATTTCAGAGCAATCAGGGGACGGCCATATTTTCGGGGGGGGGGAACTTTCTCGGCTAGTGCTTGTAGAAATTATTTGATATTTTGTCTGAAGGTTAAGGGACGATGAGTTATACCTTTTCCAGGTTCATCAATCTTCTACTTCCTGTTTGCCAATTCGTTGACTAATATTTTCAATGTGTGGCGTTCTTGTTAATTTTTGTTCATTCGTTTTGTCTTTGTCATACTGTCCCAATTCGTGTTGGACTTGCCGTGATTTTGGATTTATGATTATAGAATTTTCCCTCCCTCGTTTTTGCCTCGGTATTCGTTGGCGGATGTATTCAGAACAATTTATAGTATTTTTTTTCCAAGATTGTAAGGCTTGTGTACTTGAGAATGATTTGAATGTTAAGTCATAAGCTTGAGTAAGTTGTACCGTGCCTCCAATATTTGAATGATTCATACGGAACATTTTTTTACACTGATTGTGTTCGTAAAAATGATTTGATATTTTGTCTAAGGCTTTACTATGACGAGTTAGACCCAGAGCTGTCAGAGTAGATATCTTACAAAAACACACGTGCTTCAAACTGAGAATAGCATGCTTACCTTTTCGAAGCAAAGCCGTCTGAGCACATATCCTTCTAAAGCACACATGCCACTAAAAGTGCAAAACATGCTTACTCTTCCGAAGCAGAGCCGTCAGAGGAGATATCCTACAAAAGGACACGTGCCACAAACTGAGCAGGGCATGGTTACTCTCAGAGTATATAGCCTACAAAAGCACATTTGCAAAAGCTGAACAGAGAATGCTTACTTTTCCAGGTTCGTCATTGATACTTCCTGTTTTGCTGAATAGAATACCCATTGGGGGCACCGTATCCCTACTATAAAATGGACACACTTCCTCTTTAGATTGCAGCTGGTCCTTAAGCAATAAAAATAATTGTTCCGTGAAATGCAAGTGACAGTGAACTTCAAAATATAATAATTATCAGTGAACTTCAAAATATAATAATTATAATAAAGAACCAACATTTACAACTACACAAAGTCAATAAAGGTTCCACTCTCGCGACATGCACATGATTTTGACATGTACTAACATTGCCGTAACGCACAAAACAATTACAAAATACTTCAAACTTGCTAAAGGCCTTTTTCTACTGTATAATTACTTCCAGTTATGCCAACTCCGGCTCTTTTTTGTGTACCTCTAAAAATCAGGTCTGCAATGCGAAAATTGCAAGTAAAATTTTCACCATGAGTCAAACCAATAAGATTTGTTTTCAAGTCAAGTTTGTTAATTTAGAAATTTTGGCGAGTTTCAAAATTTCAAAATTAACCAACGTTTGACAAAAACATGTATTCAAATACTAACCTTGGTGAAACTTTTTTTCGACTGAAATATACTGATATCCTCGATTATTGAACATATTTCTGTTAGCAAATATCGTTGTAAATTTTATTTTAAAAAAATATTTCAAATAAAATATGCTAATGATGTCTGATTCATGTTAATATTTAAAAAAAAAAAACAATATTAATGGCTTACATATGGTCTCAACATCATTAATTTGAATATTACAAATTGTTTTAATGCGATTTAGGGAATTTTTTTCAATTTTGTCCATGGTATAAAAAAAGAATAGCAAACTTTCAAATAGCTACATTTGCACAGAAGCTTTACTTGGGTGAAGGTATGTATCTTACTTATATACATGTATATATTTGTCTTGTACAATTCGTAGTCAAAAGCATCTACTGTAATTGTCTTGCTGAACCTTCCATTTTTGAGTAGTAAAATTCCCATATCTCCTGCATATAGAGTTTACATGTAACAACTCATTAGCTTACTGTACTGTCGTGTATTTTATATGTACGTCGATTTAGTCAACAGAGCTAAATTACTATTTCAAAAGCTAATTAGCCATGGTAATGTTGCATCACTCTGTTGTCCCTCAAAAAGTTTTATGGTCGTCATCACGATTTGACAGATCGTTACAATGTGTCTATATCAGAAATCATGATGGTCATCTTTCAAAAGATCCTGAGTTAATACTGGATTGACACATACCGAATTTGACATTACACCGGACTCATCTGAAGCAGGTCATGCTTACCCTTCCGTAGCACCTGCTGGTACTCCTGTTTTCGCGGAGATTCATACTCTTAGTGCTTTATTTTTGAAACGTTTGTATTACGTTCTGTTTGTTTCGTTCCCGTCATTTACGTCTGTATGTGTTCCTTTTATTGCCATGTATTCTGAATTTATGATTTTTGTTTGTTGCTTCTTAAATCATTTGGAAATTGAATTATTCAGATATAATTCTGGCAGCCACGCAGATCAGTTATGGGCTACTTTATCAGTTTCATTCGATACGACAAAACGTCTGGTTTTAATTAATTGTGTATCTTGTGCATCCTGTTAGGTGCTGTAGTTTGAATTGGGTCTGTAAGTCTCGTCATGTGACTCACGAGAATCAACGACAATCAGGCAATTCGAAAACGTATCCCACCAAAACATGACGTCAGAGGATTGTGACGTTCAAATTTTTGCTTGAAACGTCATATATCTTTGTTTAAATGTAACTTCCGGGTACAATTTTTGATCCCGGAAGTTCCAAAATTGTATGAGACTTACGACAAAACGTATGGGTTTAGTTTATTGTGTATCTTGTGCATCATTTTTGGTGCTGTAGTTTGAATTATGGCAAGATATTATTATTTGTATTGGATGTTACTTGATAAAAGAATATTAAAACCATTTATGTTTGTATTTGGTGTTATTCGTCTTTAGCTATGAATGAAACCTGACTTTTCCAGCATTCTTGCCCAATGATTAAGCCTGCCAAGCCGGTGGAATAGGCCTTATTTTTTGTGTTAAGTATTTCGGCATGTTGCTTTTTTAGCCGGTCGATAAAGTGGTTTAACCAAACAAAACTTTTAATGAAACAGAAAAGGTCTACTTTGACTGATGACCGTAGTCGCAAGTTTCAAAAAGTTGATTTTGATTTAAATAAATGTGATAAAGATCCTCGTTAAAATTTCATTAAATTCCATTCATTTATTTAGAAGGATTTGCGGATACCATACCAGGATCGTCCCCTATCAATGACATTACATGGCTTAGTCCATGTTTGGCAATGTGAAACCTCAAAAACTGGTTAGAACAAAATCTGAAATAGAAGGTGCACTATGGCATCATGTGATAAAGATTCTCTGAAAGTTTAATTAAATTCCATTCATTGGTTTAAGAGGGGTTGCAAATATAAAGTTCGGAAGAACGAAAGACGGGCACAATGAAAACTATATACTGCTTTTTTTTTTCAAAATGTGGGGGTATAATGACATCTATCGACTAAAGTTTCGACACTGAAGTCAGGCTATTTATCTCTATCAACTACCTTTTGCCTTTGAAACAGTTAATATTACCGCGATCAAAAGGCGTTTTCGATTTTATTTATCTTGTGCGTTGAGGGCATTAGAGAGAGAGAGAGAGAATAAAGGCAAACAGAACATATGGCAATGGTTTGGATCCGAGACTCTGTGGCTTTGCGAGGTGGGACGTATCTGGGACTTATATTAGATATAGTTTAAACAGTGTCCCTAGCTGAACATAGAAAAAACTTGTTCTAGTGTCTTCTTACGAAAGAGAAATGGTCGGTTTTGCTTGTATTGTAAAATTTTCTTTATTAGGATTGCTGAGAATATTTTAAGGAACTCAGATTTGCCTATAAAATGAATGTCACTAAATGTTAAATTATATGGTTTAAGAAATGAATTACAGGGAATTTCAAAACCGCGTTAGCCTGTTACAAAACTGGTTGTGAACAAAACTTTCAATCCTATGTTGGATCCCGCAGGGGCTCCACTATAGAAAGGGAAATGATTTGACTTCACTTCCTGTCTGTTCAAATTTATAGTAGCTAGTTATAAAGCTCTTTCGTTTGAATGTTAAGAATAAGATACGAGGGTGTCTTCACGAAGGTCTGCGTATTTGGTCTATTTTCAACATATTATCTGAAAAGAACATTGAAAATGGCAGCCTTCAGAGAAGAATACTGCAGCTTAGCCCAAGTAACAAGCAGTACATCCCAATACAATGAAAAGGCTTAGAAATATGCTATTCCAGTGTTTAGTTAATGTGGAGGTTCCGAGTTCACGACGAAATTACTTCGAAGTATATCATAGCCAATTTCAACGTCTGTTAAGACTTCAAAACAGTCAACGTTCATTTAAAACTCGCACTAGCAGTAGTAAAGAATAAAATCTTGAAAAAAGCGGAACCTCCGGGTCTTGATCAGAGAAGTAACTAAACAAATAAATAGACAAATAAATAATAATAATGATAATAAAATAGATAAATAAATAATTATAAAAAAATAAATACACAAATAAAAATATGAGAAAGGTAATAACAATAAAATAGTTATAAAAACAATAATGTTAATACGTATTCACTACTATCAAAAAGAAAGGAAATAAATGAACAAAACAAACTCAAATAAATACGCGTACATAAATAAAAAAAATCAAGCACAATTTTTAACATAAAGATTAATTATTAAGTGGATAAATAATCTTGAGTGAATGAATCTTAATCATAGTACTCATTCTGGATAGTGATCTTTTACCTGTTCATCCAGGTAATTTAAACAAGAGTTATTTCCATTTCTGAGACTGAGTTTGCGATAGTTTTTCGTAAATTCATTATTATAAAATTCATATATTAATAATAATCCAAATAATGTGAATGAATATCAAATTAATTTCTATGAAACAAATAGTTTTCGAAAGCATCGTAAATTAAGATTGTTATTATTCCTCCAATTGACGGACACAAATTTGATGAAGCTGCTACACATCGTGGAGTCGTATAGTCATGTGTTTTATTTTGGAGTTAGGGGAAAACGGGCTCGGGCTTGGGATACACGAAATATTGAAACCCTTCTTGGAAACATTCAAAGATTTCGTTAAATAACTAAATACCGAAGTTACTGTGAATTTAAATTCTGCACATGCGCATTTCGACAACTTATGTCTCTTCAGTGCAGATAAAATCAAAACGTTTGGAAGAACGCTCAAATTGATTTGAAATAGTTGTCAAAACACACTTTTGAGCAAAAATCTAATTTCACAGATAATAACTGACCCCTGGACCAAAAATTATAGGTGGAAGCCGGATACAGAATGTTAACATTTTGTATCCGGCCGGACCCGTAGTGGAACAGGACCCAAGATTATCAGTAGTGCCACACTGCCATGTTTACATAGGCGGCGACACTATCAATACCACTACATCTAATTACCGTTGCACATGTATTAAAACAATATACGTGTAGTGTCTTCAGATATGAGATTTATTACGCATATCAGTAATGAATCAGGTTAGATAACTCTCCAGACAAATAACTGACCTGTTGTTTGAATTGATAGTTTTGAAATAATATATAAATTAAATGTTTGATATAAGTAAAATATCTAATTTGAGATCAAAAACGTTCTATCTGCACAATGTTTCTTTATTTAATATTTGGATGTAAATTCTTTCTTAAATATTTCATATGATGGTAGTTTTCTATAAAATCGCATTTTCGGTAGGTTAACTTGGGAACCGACTGAAACCCATCTACCATATGAAATATTTATAATTCACATATCTACATTTTAAGTTTCATTACAATAGGACCTATGGAATGTTTGAATGAAAATTTTTGTAGTTTTTGCGTGTGGTCTTTCGATTTTGATTCGAGTTTTGTTCCTTTGGCTATAAGTTCTTACTTTTTCCCAATTTGATTGTGCTGCCATCTAGCGTTAATTAATATACCTTATTTATTTGCATGAGACTTAGAAACAGGGGCAATGCGAGCTTCAGTGAGCAGTGCAGCCTGCTTCGTGCCTAATACAAATAAAACATATCTGAAGACACTACATGTATATTGTTTTTACGGCAATTTTAAAATATGAGAAAAATTATTTTGAATGGCTAAAAAAATATCTAAATATGAAATGTAACGACAATTCCCCGCAATGAAACTGCCGCAAAAATGAACTTAAGACATAATTGAATATGAAAAAAATTGCAAGAATTCATATCAACTGATTTGATTATATCGGTAAAAAATAAATATAATTGCAATATTTATTTTTTTTTCAACATAATATTCTTAAATTGAGTAAAATATGAATATGGAGACATTGTTGATGTCATACAATATTATAGTGTTATTAAATGGGTATTTTCATAATGTCCAAGTACAGTCGGTTCGGCCAAACAGGTGATTGAAACCATATACGACTGTACGAGGACATTATACAAGACTCGTATGAAAATACCCATTTTATGACACCTTCATTAACTGATGACTTAAAATTACAGGCATTATCTTCACCAGTTTTACAGGCTTTATATGCGAATATTTCATTTTTACCAAGTCAAGCCAGTATAAAACGGATTTCTATTGAGTTTTCAGTTTTTAGAAACATTTTTTTTTAAAATTGCAATATCATGTTAACTTACAAATCAACTTAATAGTACAATGGTCTCATAAAGATTCTGTCACGTTATGCTAAAAGGAGATGCAGCTGACAATTGTTTCATTTGGAGTAAGGCTTGTATATCGCTTGTTATTTAATCGAGTTATTAAATTACACAATACTAATTAACGAGCTTCAGCGAGTTAATTATTATTTGTAATTAAATAGCGAGATTTGATAACAAGAGATCTACAAGCCTCACGAGTTGTGAAACCTATTTCTCTTATGATAAAATTCATCTGTAAACCATTCTGTCGTGTTCTCCCAATTATGTTAAGTTGGGAGAATTTAGTTTGTTGTGTTTGTGAATACATTGAAGAATGATTTTGTACTTTAAACTTATACTTATAATGAATGTAAAGTCTAACAATAAAATTTCCCCGTGTATAAAGTAGAAACTATAAACAACGATAAGTGTTGAAGATGTGGGAACTGTTGCATTATACCCACATGTACACAACAATCAATAGCAATGACAGGTACATGATTCCTCGCTGGTGACAAACTTGGGTGAAAGCTCGGTTGAATTGTAATTACAGTTTTTAACAACATTACAGTAATAAAATTAATTTCTGCTTGTCAGTTGAGTGAAAATGTTACGAATGATTTGTTATTAATTAATGTAAGTGTAAATTTCTCTGTCTCTGTGGTAACTGATTCTGATGTCAATTGCCACGCGTGAATGATCCCAATACACATTACATCATAACATCAACACAGAACACAGGAAGGAAACTTATTTTTAGCAATAAATATATTTCAAGTGGCCAAAATATATTCAACTGTTTTGGGAGAATGAATTAATACGTGTGTTTACACGAAGCTAATTCTTTTATTTCTTCTTCTTTCCAATGAAATAAAAAAATAATGCAGACGACATAATGCAATGAGCAAGGAATTTAAAAAGAATTACCATGACGTTGATTTGACCTGATGTGTGAACAACCAATGGAAATACGGCTGAAAATGAAAAGTATCTAATCGTGTGAAAGGCCAATAAAATGATAGCATAAAATTTATCATTAAGTGATACGAAAAATTATCTTATCGTGTAAGAAATAGATATTGCTGCCACATCATAAGAGAAGTACTCTTTTTCAGCTGACAAGTACTAGTAACTATGTACAGCACAGTGATATTATTTGGAACGAAATCAAAGAAAATCTTCTGAGTGTCCTGTGTTTATTTTTATTCGTAAAGCCCCTCTTACACTAGACGAACGAACGCCGAACGTACAAAAATAAATTATATCCGTTCGTCTCCGTTCATATACGTTCGTCGTCCGTTCTTTATCCGGTGAATACGGTACAAGTATGGTGATGTCCGTTTTGAACGGTGAAAAATTTTGAACATGTTCAAAACTTGGAAAAGACATACCGCACAAAATGTCCGGTGAATGTACGGTAGGTTTACCTTTTTGTTCCGTTCTCATGCGTTGTATATACGTTGTTCATTCGGTACTTGTCCGTCTGGCATCCGTTCATGTACGGTAGATTAAATTGGTGAAACGAAATTTTACCGAAGAGATAACGTATAAACCGTTCGAGTTCCGGACTTGCAGCGGAAACCAACCGGACGAGCACCGAATAAAATGAATCTATAAAAATTTATGTTATGCAACGGCCAAAATTACCATGTTATAAAAAAATAAGAATCGTCAAAGTAGGGCACATTTAAAAGATAATAAGAACAAACTATAAAATACTAAAATAAAAGAAAAAAAACAGCTAAGAACAGAAGGAAATACACGTATTTTTGACTTTATGCTTTCAACTATGAGGCAACCGGACGGAAAACCAAATTTATGGTCCTGCCAGGACGAGAGAAACTTGAACCACTGAAGAATAACAGAATTTATCTGGTTGCCCCCTAGTATGAGGCCATTAGGCCTATAATTTGAGCCATAATTTCTGATCCTTTATTCTGTTTTTAGCCAGTCTTATATTATTTTTTACTTTGTATATTTTGTCCTTTTTTACCTTAAAATGTGGCCTACTTTTACCATTTTTTTTTGGGCCTAAAACGAGTTTAAAATGATTGCTTATTATGTGATTACCCAATAGAAGGTGCTATTCACTACCTTTTTAAAGTTGTTTTTTTAATTAAGTAATTGCAAGACTTATGCAGCGTTTGTTTATTTGTATTTATATTGTTACATTTGTCTAAGATATATCCAAAACATCAAAATTATAAAAAAAAAACTCCGTTTTCTCGATGTTTAAGAGTACCGCGACTCTAAAGACTGTATACTTTAATCCGATCTTGGTCTTGAGTATCTTCACTGGAATTTTCGCCTTGGGTCGTTATTGAAGATGGTTATCTGTGACCCGACAGTTCTTTTCTTAGGTCATTCTCTTGCTTTTCTATTCGGTGACATTTTGGGACAATGAATTTAATTGTTCAAGCACGCCGTAATGATTAATTGTGTAAAATAGGTTGATGAGTGGTCAAAAGACACAGTTTTAATATAGCAAAGATAACAAGAAACACTTACAATGTCCAAAAATTACAATCACATGCCACAATCTACTAGTGAACTGCACAAGAAAAACAGACAAATATAGAAAACTATAAGAACTCGTGATAGCCTTTTTGCATAGTAATATATTCAATTCATTTTTACTCGGTGCCTGTACGGTATGTTTTCGTTAGCAATTCGTTTTATTCGGTACTCTTCCGATATGTAACCGTTATAAATACGTGTTATTCAGTGCTCGTCCTGTAGGGTTCCGGAGTTTGTTCGGTGCGAGTTCGGTTTATTCGGTACCAGGAATGTGCATGGACGGTCTACATGCTGTATACCTCCGGTTTTTGTGCGTTTTCACTGTATTTCGTGAACGATCAAAAATATTAACCACCGTACAAAAACGATTTTCATCCGTTCCTCATATGTTTGTGCTATACGGTGTAGTGTAAGGGAGGCTTATAGATTTAAATCAAATATCAAAAAAGTTAACAAATGCGAGAAAATCTAAGATACTGAAAACAGAGCATAACTAAACCATATGCCAAGTTATTTATACAGGGCATTTATCCTGTATAAATTATACGTGCCAAGAACTTTCTGTTATATTGAATGACCAAATCACACTGTATTTTAAGTCATCATTTGATACACAGAAGGATTTCATCTTGGCCATAAAGGCATTGCCTCTATGGCTTATATACTGATAGCGGACGGATAAACTTCATCTTAATACGTACCCCTTTATACGTGCTAAAATATCCCAATTGCAGTATAAACTGCGGAAACATGACACGTTGACACGTACAAGTATCATAAAAATGACATTGTTACCAAGGTGATCAGGGGAACTCATAAAGTACATTATTACATTACAGTTCCGTTGTACTGGTTAGGTTTTCAAATGTTTCAAAATATCACCTACCAGTGTGATAATTTAAAATCAACGAAATATTTTAAATAGATCCCAAATTTTGATTTTTTCAGCATCTGAATAGGAGATTGTTTTAGTCTCAGATAAATGAGGATATAGAAATTCTGAAAAATGATCTCTTGATATCTGCTTTCAGTGTTTTTTTTTTTTTTCTTCATCATCATCATTTTTTATGCTTATTGCATAAAAATGATGATGAAGAAGGAGAAAAAAAAACACCAATTGGATTCAAACCAGTTCTTTCCTGAATGAAATAAGCCATGCTATCGTTAAAAATAAATAAATCCTATAAGCAGAATAATATTTATTGTATTTCTAAACTGGCCTTTCTACAATACAGTAATTCCTGCGAGATGTGAATTCATCTGGGGATTTTTTTACCGTTTAACATACGCAAAAGTTTTTTTTTTATTTTGGTTCCAACATTCAACATTAGAAACGGAGGAGTTCCTGGCATTTTTTCATAAATTTTCCTCAATTTTTGCTAAACTTATGCACGACATTTGGAAAAGGGCAATGTGTGGGGAACATCTGTTATTTTGACCAGACACTTTATATCAATAAAGGTCTAGTTTGTAATCAAGGGTCACCACCTTGTTGAGTTGAATATACATGAATATGATTCCTATCCCCCCTCAATAATAATAAATGAATATACAAAAAAATGTCACAGTCCACCAAGTCCATGAGTTTGAGAGCTGATACTGAAAAATTATGTTGTCCCCATAGGGCCAATGTTAAACTATGTTCCTCGCTGACTACTATGTGTTTTGCCGGGATGAAATAAAATGAGAAGTATTTATAAAGGATCTTCCATACATCACCCCTGTAAATTCACACGAAAAGATAAAAATGTATTTTGCCATAGGGTCCAATGTCAAACTGTGTTCTGCGCTGGCAGTCATGATTTTTAAAGGATTTGAACGAAATGACCAATCTTTGTAAAGGACATCCATACAACATACCTGTAACGTTTGGTTGAATTATTCAGTGTTTCAGAAGAGAAGTTGAAAATGTGAAAAAGCTAACACGACGGACGGTCGATGAATGCCAAGTGATGGCAATATTTGGATCCAGTGAGCTAAAAATAGTGTTCGCTTAAACAGAAAACGTGCAGTGGAACACAAAATTTAATTTGTTTCTACAAATGACATCTTAACTTTCTTTTCACGCTTATGAGTTTTTGACATGCACTGAAGAGACACTAGTTATCGAAATGGATTTATTACTACCTGGGTTGACGCTTCTGCTAGTGGACTGTTTCTCCCTAATGGTATTCACCAGTTCACCAGTCGTATACTTCGGATTTGGCCAGCGAAAACGATATTATGTGGAAATTTGTTAGATCTAAATAATATCAAATTTAGTTGAAAACTAAGGACTATATTTCCGTATGCAGAGCTCTGTCATCAGCTGACTTCCGATTCTCAGTTTTAGATCGTTTTATTTATTGTTATATAAACTTAGTACAACCATCACTTTTTTAATCCAATAAATGGGGTATAGACAAAATGGGGCAAAAATGGTGAAAACTAACAAGACAAGTTGAAGAGATCATTTACGATATTTAGGCAAGCATTCGTAGATTTGTCTCTTGATTCAGAAGTTGAATTTTTCTTCTCCCTTAGAACCTTATCATGGGATGAAACACGCACTGTTTGCATGATTTTTTAGAGAAAAAATGTTGCATTCAGAATACATTTACATAGTGGAATTAAGACTTGTACCGGGACCATGTTTGTATGCTTAAAGGCAGAAATAAACTCTCCGGTACCAGTATGCATGCCTGCCTTATTGCAAAAATAATTGCCTGCATTACAACTAGTATTTCTTAATTCATATGAAGTGTGGAATAACGTGCGCCGTGTTACAACAGTAAAATAAAATTTACTCGAAAAAACAATGATTGTATTGATGAATTGATTTTTTTGTATACATGTGATTAATTACAGTCAGACTTGATTTAGCTTTCACCTTGAATAAGCAGCCACCTGATTTTAAAGGCCACCTTTTATTTTTCCCTACATAGTATATTTCATATCAATTAAACCTCATTTAAAGGCCACCTTTCACTGTCTATAAAGAACCAAATTAGTGACAACAGTGAACTCAAAATAAAAATGATATTTGTCTTGATATAGATTGTCAGAGGGACAGTGGCACTGACTGCGACAGCTATAATGACCTCCCCTCTTGCCCATTCGATGTCAGTGGTTGTTCTAGCTGACATAGCGCATACTAACGCATTTTTGCTTGCAATGACTACATAGAATGCTTTGCTAAAAGCGAAAAGGACAATTCATTAGCCAACCCAACTTTCAGACTCACTACAATACTGACAATGAACATCAACTAGAGCAAAACAATGTTGACCTCTCTGTAGTACTGTGACTATAAAAACAACGCTGTGTTAATTAAGTCCAAGGTCTATAAACGCTCTTTTAAATAAAGTTGCTTTCCTGGGACATACAATTGGATAAATCCTTATGATAAGATCATGGCTTCATTTTCACAGTGAAAGATGATAACAAGATACAACAGATTTGTAATCTTTTTAACCCAAAACAAATTTTGGCGGGAAACTGAACACCACTTGATTGTTCATTACACTGGTATTATTTCTGCATAAAAGATATGGAAAAAATAATTAAATCTTGTTGAAATTTTCCATTATACTTCGCTATGACCTGTTTTTTCAAAATCATGAAAAGAAAAAAGGGGTCAATGGGCAAATTAATTTTAATTTATTCGAATGAATGCAAGCAGAGGATCACGAAAATTTGCTGTAGATTCAATAAGTCAGGATCATATCATCTTTAACGGCTCTCTGATTTCATAGATTGGAGCACAACTGACGACTACTTTTGTTACAAAATTTTGGCTCTTTATTCGTAAAAGATCTTTTTCATACAAGGGTTTGGTCTCAGAGAAAAAGTGATAAACTAACCATGTCCTTTAATTTATTTTCCGATACATAAATGCAGTTCTCTCATTCAGTTGGTGTATAAAACGGGCTCTGGGTGCCGGGCTCAAATCCTTTTTTTTAACATAACGCTAGGCTCCAACACAAGGACACCGCGCTCCAACACAAGGGCACCGCGCTCCTATACGAGGGCACGAACCTCTAACACAAGGACTCCGGGCTCCAATACTAGGTCTAAAGGCTCCACTCACAGGGTTCCGGGTTCCCTTTACTGGGATCTGTGCTCTAAGTGAGCTGTGGAGCCCATGTTATTACCCCCAAACAAGCGAAATGTTAATACATTTTCCAAAATGATCCTGAAATTAAAGAGGTATCATCATCAGTAGCATAACGGTACTTATGAATCTATACTGGTAACTCTGGATTTCGGAAATCAAATACCATTTCAATGCCACATTTACTGCTCATGGAATGTAACATTACCATATGTCCTGCATTTCAATTCTACATTTACAGAAACTAATTTTACAGCAACTTCGATATTTTGTAATTTTCACAGCTAATTTTCTGTAAGGACGTCAGGATAGTTGTGCTGGCCTTGACCTTTTCTTTTTTTTTGGGGGGGGGGGGGGGGGAGTCAGATTTATTTCATTTATGTCGAAGCTTATGCATATTACAATGCATATTACATATACATCTACCGCCATTACCTTATCATGATGGGTTTAGAAGCTGTTGTTTTCTGTATTTTTACAGCTTCACCATGGCTAGAATAAAACCGGTAGTATGTTTGGTGCTTCTTGCAATGCTTGTTATCCTGGATGTTACATACGGTGAGTTTAGTCCGAAGATAAAGACTCAGATAACACAGGGAACTAAAGAGGTTATTACTGCTCTTGATAAGGCAGCAACATTGCTAGAAAAGCTAAAGCCTTTGGCCGGGGGTCTTGGAATTTTTGGTGCCTTTTTATCGTTTGCCATGTTGTTTATACCATCAGCAGAGTCAGCAGAAATGAAGTTAATGAAGAAGGAATTTGAGAAAATAAATCTGAAACTTGACAGTATATCAAGCAAAATAGATAATGTCAAAGATTTAGTAAAATTAGAAACACAAAGGGCTCAGTATATCACTTCGGAAAGCAAGATTTTGTTTGGGTATGAGCAACTCAGCAAGTTTCAAGACGAACTATCTAATTCGACATCATGCTCAACAGAACAAGCATGTAAGAGGGAAAGACTGTCGATAGCACAACGGTATGTAAAGAGTTTTGACATCAAACAAAATTTGTTTGAAATCATGAAAGGAACATATTCAGAGGACAAAGTATTCGCTGGTCCACTTTTAAAATTAATCAACAATTATCACAAGTGTGATATCAAAAAGTGTATGAATTTGCAGATGGTGTCATCGAGCTTGCTTATAAAGGACAACAAGTTGTATTGGCGCATGAACAATTAACTGGAAGTAATTATAGTATAACATCTGCGATGGAGGAATGGGCACAAATGGCATACAATATCAGAAAAAAGCAGACGACATAAAATCATTATGCTACAAGAACATCAATGAATATATTCGAGCTGACGTTAAAGATCCCAAATATCAAACTTCTTTCAATGGAAATAGGGAAGCTGCCAATGCCTTGAAAAACTTTCTCGACGGGAAATATCCATGGATTTTATGGACAGTCATATCATACAGTGTAGATGACGCCGAAGATCAGTACGGGACTGAATATTTTTCAAACATAGGAAACAAACGCGCTCTCAGGGTAACCCCGAGTGAAGATGGAACATACACTCTTCAATATGGAATTGCAGATTGGATAAAACGTAGATCATATTTATTTGGGTTCCAAGATATTGATAATGAAGATGCACATGAGATTTTTGACGATCTTAAGAATAAAATCAAAATTCCAGCTTATCACAAACTATTGTCACTTGCTATTCTCCAGGACGATACCGATTTACAAATCGTTTCCGAGAGCAAATTATTAATATTTAACTACGTAGTAACTCGTGAATTCTTTATAACTAAGGATTGCAGAATATTGGCAATGTTTAAATATGACGAACAGATTAATGGAGTTCGTAAGCCATGCAAGTCATGTCATCTTCCAAACTCATGTGAAGAGCTTCCTCTTACAACACGGTCATATTGTAAATGCTCTAATTTTTATTATGGAGAGAGTTGTGAACATTATGACACGACTTCTTTGGCTTCCAACATTGA
This sequence comes from Modiolus philippinarum, assembly GCA_002080025.1. Taxonomy (NCBI): domain Eukaryota; kingdom Metazoa; phylum Mollusca; class Bivalvia; order Mytilida; family Modiolidae; genus Modiolus; species Modiolus philippinarum. Next base: position 29,518 of record MJUU01003565.1, on the reverse strand, counting down.
AAAAATGCTCATTGTCACTACACAAATTCCGAATATGATTGATATATACTTTAAAGTAAGTGACATACATACAAATATGGTTGGCGCTTACCATAACGTAACTGAGAAATTAGATGACATACAAACAAATATGGCCGGTGCTTACCATAACGTAACCGAGAAATTAGATGAAATGAAGACATGAAGACATACTTAGCCATGTCCATGCATAATGTCATACATTATGCCATCACTTTTTTGCACAATTGCAATCACTATGTTGCGAGAAGAGACAAAATTCGTTATTCAATACAGTGCAAGTTTCCGAGATTTGACTTATTTTCTAAAAAGAACTCATCAGATCCAACATATGAAACTCAGAAACAAAATCTAGCTATGTCAGTGGTAAAACCTAAAGGCGTTCAGCAATGGCTGTTTGACATGAATTTAATGATAGTTGGACAGCAAGACATATTTACTACACAGCCTTTGATCCTAAGATTAATAGAACAAAATAAGAAAGATGCTTGCAACGCAAACTACAAAAAAATAATTGACTCTGTCTGGAAACGTCTCAATATTCTACAAACCCAGGCCTACATAATGTGGGCTACATCACTCGCCATTCTACAACAATCATCTAATGGAATTACTCTAATGCAAGGACAAAGGGTGATGAAACAGACCAATTTTATGTCGAAGAACACATGTGAATTAGCGATATCTAATTCAAATATCAATTGTTCCGGAGGCTATTATCTTCATCCAAGTATGTCTTTGGAAGTACAGTGTGATGAAGGTTACTATTTGGTTGGAAATTCCACAGTTAACTGCAATGACAAGCAAACAAGTTGTCGAGAATGTGGTTGCAATGTGCAAGGTTCGTCTAGTCCACAATGCGATCAAAATGGAAATTGTAAATGCACTAATAATTTTTATGGCAAGACGTGTCATGATAGAGACTGTGTTTGGTCCGAATGGAAAGCAGCGAGCAATCGTCCACTTTATCGCAAGAAAATACAAACAAAGCAAGGTATTGGAAAAGATTGCACTGGATTTCCAATTCGATTAATACCGTGTGTGGGAGGTTGCCTTCCCACTGGTTTTATAAATCGGTAAAAAGGAGAATATATCGTTACAATACTGTATCCAGTTCTTAACAAAGTACAAGTTGTCCTTGTGTAATTTGGTGGTGGTCATTAATAACATATCATCTATGTAGAGAAATAAATAGCTTAAACAATGACAAAAATAACCATATATGAACAAAATAAAATCATTTACATTAATAAATTAAATTACGGACAAATATCTCGGTATAGCCTCTCTTCACTATATTGCGTATAGCATGTTTGAAGATTTCGCCGTGGCTGAAGCTTTTTGTACAATTAAAGAGACGAGTTCCAACTACACAGATACAGAATATCTTAATATTGATACTATAACAGATTTCACATCGTGGACACAACAGAACATGCCTTGGGTAATTTTTCATGCAGTCTTTTAGTCTGACTAATTTTCACTGGTAGGAAACCCCTTCTGTTCGATCCATTCCAGAGATTTTACTTCATATAATTATGTTATCCCGGTTATTTTTTTTCAGCCTTCCTTCTGATGTCCTGTTATTTTTAGCTCACCCGACTAATGCCAGGGTGAGCTTTTGCCATCACTTTTCGTCAGTCGTCCGTGCGGCATAAATTTTTCCTTCAAAGATCTTTCCCTCTGAAACTACTGGACTGATTGGTACCAAACTTGGCCGCTGTAGGCCTTAGGTGGTCCCCTTCAGGTGTTTTCAGGTCCGCACATACCCAAGAAGGCCGAAAGCGGGAAATTGTTTTAACATTGGATCCTATGGGAAAACACATTCAAAGATCTACTCTAAAAATGTTGAGCCAATTGGAACCAAACTTGGCCACAATAGTCATTAAGTGGTCCCCTAAAAAGATATGTTTTTCAGGTCCGCGGTATATCCAAGATGGCCTCCAACGGGAAACATTGTTTTAACATTGTACCTTATGGAAAAACACATTCAGAGATCTTTTCCTCTAAAACTGCTGAGCCAATTTGAAAAAAAAACTAGTCCACAATAATCCTTAGATGGTCCCCTGCAAAAAGGTGTTTTTAGTTAAGGCACTTTTTCAAAGATGGAGGTCAGTAGTAAAAATAATCAAGCATTGGACTCTTTTGGTGTAAACACGTTCAAAGATCTTTTTTTTCAATTCAACAGCTTAGCCAACTGGAACAACAATAGTCCTTGGATGGTCTCATACAGAAAAAGGAACCAAACTTGGTCCCAACTGAAACATTTTCAAAGGTCTTGTCCGCTTAGACCACTTGGCAATTTAATTCAGATCAGTTAAGTCTGTCTATATAAGCCAGGGTCCAGATGAGGGATACAGGCTCTTGAGAGCCTCTTGTTTATACTAAAATTTCTTTTCCTGGATGTTTTTTTCTCGGAATTCCTTTGAAGCCCCCTCGTAAAAATCAAACGTTTGCTCCATCCTAAGGTTTACCTTTAAGTCACAGTTCGGTTTAAAAGTCTTTATTTAAATACATTTATAATACAATGGAAAAAGTATGTGGTGTGGTCTTGTTCATGTACGTTTCCGTTTTCCTCGAGTTTAAGTTTAGTCCTTCCTGAATTAATATTAGTTCTATGTTTAACGGCATATGCGTATTAAGGTTTTTGAAAATGTTAGGAAGTAAAAAACGATTTGGCAGTCTGGTTATCAGATGATAAAACATTTGCGTATGAACGTGATAACAGTCCAAAATTCAAATGAAGTGTGAAATATGTTCTAAAGCATATACATTTTGTATAATTGCAATATTTACTTATAATTTTTGTTTGTTTCTTTTTTTTTCCTCCCCCTTCCTAGGTTTTGAAGTGTTAGGTTGATCATAGTGTTAAACATAGAATTTAATTACACATGTTTTAATGCTTTTTTCATGTGAGGTATCGTAATGATAGATTCCCGGAAATTATCGCTCAGATAGACTTGAAATTCAACTCAACAAATCGTCATGAAAAAATGCAAATTTCAAAGATTCCAAAACTAATATTTTAACAATAAAATAGATAATTATCAACTCATTTACACCACAAGGAAGACGCATATAGAGTCCAGTAATTTTTACTCTTCTCGTTAGAAATGTGTACTATAAATCAATTGCATTGTGTGAAACGATTGTTCTAACTAACATGGACTAAATGATCTGATTTAACGATAAGATATTTTATCTGCTTAGTAAGACACACGATTTTTGGAAAATATTAAATTATGCATGTTGTGGACTTGTTTTCTATTTTGCAAACTGAATTTTTTGTTAAAAATATCAGAGACATATAATGTGTTACATGTATGAGTGTCTCCATTTTACTTTTCTGTGCTATACTCATGTGATGTCTGTTTCTTGATGTCTCCGTTCTTGCCACTTACCTTTTGCTTCTCTTGGTGTTCCCGTAGTTGGCATTGTTGTTTTGTTTTGTTTTTTTTTGTAATTGTTTTTGTTTTTTTTTTTTGTTGTTTTTTTTTCTTTGTGCTTTGTTTTTATTATTGTTTGTTTGTTTTTTTTCTGTTTCGTAGTTTGTTTTTTTTGTGTTTTTTTTTTTGTTTTGTTTTTGGTTTTTGTTTTTGTTTGTTTGTTTGTTTTTTGTTTTTTGGTTTTTTTTATTATCTATCTTACTTTTCTGTAAATTAAAGTTTTTGTTTATTTTTGGGTGTTTAGGCATTTCCTAATACTTGGGAATGTACAAATTGATATAACAGCCTGTACATCTTACAGAATTTTTTCTTCATTCACACTTCACGCTGCAGAAGACCTTCTAATGTCTAATAACATTTTTAAATGCCAAAGGAAACCAAATATAATTAAATATGAAAACAGACTATGATATAAGCATCCAAAAAGAAAAAAACAACAATAAAAGTAAAAAAAACATCAAAAGAAAAAAAAAAACAAACAAACAAGAAAATAAAAACAAATGAAAAATTACCAAAAAAATTAATTGAAATACGGGACCATAGAATTTTAAAATATCTCATAGATTCAGTTTTGTTGAATTTGATGAAAACTAATTAAAATAGCAGATGCTCAGAAAATGGATGGCACACTGTCAACAAGAATTAACGTGTGACTTCAGTACAAAGAAATGTAATTGTAATATGTGATACGTCTTAAATGAAAGAAAAAAGAAAAACTACGAACTTCTGAATCCTTGGTAATGGTCAGGCATAGTAAGTGGACTTTACGTTTCCTGGGCCTTCATTTCCGATAGGACTGTACAGTATCGTTATGAGAGTATCAATGAAGCAGAAAAAAACATCGACATTTCCAAAGTGTTGAATTAAGGAACAACGAAAGAAAATCACCCAATGGAGACTCTTTAACAAGAAACAATGAGAATTATCATGCATGGTTTACCTGAATGTAAGCAAATTAAAGAGGGTGGTAAAGAGTTATTTTCGTGCAACGTGTTTGGCGTTTTATAAATTCGTGTTTTCGTGTTTTCAGTTTTTATTTCTCGTGTTTTCGTGTTGCCATTACTTCACGTGCCTCGTTTTGTCCATATTTTGAGCTCGTGATTCGTTTTGTATATTTTATATTTCGTGCGTGTTCATTTTCCTGTAAACAAAATCGGGACTTGTTACAATTAGAATTGTTACGGTACCGGACAGTATCACAGAGCAAATTTCACAGATTTTCATTGATTTTAAGAGTTTTCAGGTAAAAAAAAACTTTAGATTAGATGCATGAATTACCATAAATGATAATGACTTCTCAAGTTTTCGGCAATTTTCCGTGTTTCGTGATAAGTCATTTTTATTTCTCATGTTTCGTTTTCGGGAATTTTTATGCACGTTCTTTCGTGTTGGGGACCCCCCCTTTACCACCCCCATTAAAGTAAGTCAGCATTTCTTGTGCAATCACGCCAATTGAAAGTGGTCAGGGCATAACTTCATGATGTGATACAAAATGTGTTTTAGTAGAAAAGGTCTCTGCCTAAGATCAATATATTTCGAAGAGTATTGAATAAGTTGTTAGATTTGGCTGTTTATCATTAAAAAACAAGATTAGTGTCGCAAATCCTAACTGTCAATTGCTGAAACTGCTTTTACCACTCAACCATAAACTTTTTCCAACATACCTTTTAGGTGACAGTAAGGTTGATAATTGAAGGTACAGTACAGTACAGGTTACAGTACAGTATTCTGATAAATTCATTGGTAAAAGAACCAAATTCAGTTATAAATTTTGATAGGTTGTTGACCTTGTTTTTAAGATATTTCATATTCTAAAAACGGCAGGAAAAAACTCTCTAAGACTTTTACTTTAGTATAACATACATGGAGACATTATTGGTTACTTTCACATGAAAGGATATAATCTACATGAAATCGTGGTAACTTAACTAGAGTGAGCCACTGAAGCCTTTAATGAGTAGAAAATTGGGTATAATTGGACAAAAAAATTTACATTGGGTAGAGTGGATTAAACCCGAGATTTCCTATCAACTTATATATGAAATTCAAAAATCTCATCTTACTTATATCTTTTAGTCACATAAAAATGGAAATAGTGAATGAGAATATAGCTAATGACATAAATGACGTGTCGACGTCACAGACAAAACTTTTTTTACAATGCAAATGAAACTAAAATAACTCCAGGTAAGTTTACAGTGCATGTTTTATTGCAAATATAAATAGGCAAGACGCAATATATATTTATTTTTTTCATCTTCGACCTCTTTAATATAGTTAAATCGCCCAACCTTTTCAAGCCAGGCGTTCACATAACAAGGCCAAGACAAGCTTTTTCTATGTTTGGCGTCAGCGCGCGCATTAAAAATGTGTGATTTTATAACGAAACAAACAGGCGGTGTTTTTCGTTTTTGACTTTAAAATGGTATATTAAGAAGACCAAAAATATAAATTACTTTACAAAATTTTGTAAAAAAAACTAAAGGAATAGCATAAACTGAAATCGGGAAAAAAATTAGCAGTGATGGAAAAAAAATCTTCACTTGATTCAATTGAAATAGGAAAACTGTCTTTGAATGAACATTGATCACATCAATGTGTCTTATTTTCAAAACATTCTTTCCGTGTTTTTATTTAGTTTTTGTTTGTTCGCCTCTTACCCTTCTACATTTCAAAAATAAAGTTGACGCCAAACAGAGAATTAAATTGGTTTGGCCCAAATAGAAAACCATGTTTCCGATTCTTTTCATACTCTTTTTTTCGGATTCGTTTTCAGATTTCAAGTTCCTATACCCCTGTAAAAAATTGCCCAATGTTAAATGGGAAGCCATTCAAGATTCCTTCTTTTGACAAACTGAAGCCATTCCAGATCACTTCTTTTGAAAAACTGGAAATTCAAAAGAACGGAGTCTATTTGGTTTAGAAAAAGTCTATTTTGTTTCAGACGAAGATCCGTTGAGAAATAAAGAAGTTATAAACGTTTGAAGTTTTGAAGTTCAGTAATATTATTTGGTGAAGTTGATTTTGTATAACGGAGTCTATTTGGTTTAGAAAAAGTCTATTTTGTTTCAGAATGAGTTTTTCCTCGATTTTCATCGCAGAAAATTTACTAAAATCTTAGCAGACTAAATTTTTAGCAACTGAAATCCAGAAAAAGCTCATTCTGAAACAAAATAGACTCCGTTACAGTACTAATGGTTCTGATAAATTCATTCTAAATGTAATTTGCGGTTGGTTTTGTGTAATTGATAGTGACAGGTTGCATAATTTTGACCTTTGCACAGTGTGTGGAGGTTTTTTAAACAAATATTTTTCAAAATAATGTTAGAAAATAAAAAGGGGGAGGGTCTGACTCAGTTAAATCTAAATTGCTGAAATTCAAACGTTTATAACTTCTTTATTTCTTAACGGATTCTGGTCAAATTGGACTCGTTGGAAAGCGCGTTCATTTTTCTATCAATTATTGTACAAATCTTGCGTTTATGTTACCGAGTCTGAGCTCTACGCTACGCTCCGCACTCACACCAAATGGTCCATAGTTTGCCTGTATTTGAGTTTTTAAAGTTTATTTGATTTATGTTGGTCTTCTTTAGTAGGGGGGGTGTTTCTATTTGTTTGCCTTGTTGTTAATTGGAATTTATATAGAAAATGCAACTTTTATTCACAAAATTGTACTCATTTTGAAATATAGGGACCAATTTTTAGCAACTGGAATCCAGGAAAAGCTCATTCTGAAACAAAATAGACTTTTTCTAAACCAAATATCCGTTAAAGGTAAATGTACACCGGTACTCATTACGACAGATGCAAAACCGTGTCGCTTGACAATTTCGTGTAATTGTAAATTTCATGATTCACGTATTTCGGACCTGCTCTATTAACAAGTGTATTATTTTATTGGATTTGGGAGTATTTTTTGGTGATCACTGATAATAGCGTTTTCATCATTAACATGTAAATTTAAAGTTTTATTACTTTCATTCTGCTTCTAACACTGGGTCTATTTGTTTATGGGTAATGGAAATAGAACACAGAGAAACAAGTGTGTATGTTTTTTAGCTCACCTCGCTATAGCAAGGATAAGCTTTTGCCATCACTTTTCGTCCGTCGTCCGTCCGGCGTAAACTTTTCATTAAAAGATCTTCTTCTCTGAAACTACCGGGCCAATTGAAACCAAACTTGGCCACAATAGTCCTTAGATGGTCCCCTGCAAAAAAGTTGTTTTTCAGATCCGCGGTATATCCAAGATGGCCGGCTGCGGGGATCATAGTTTTAACATTACTCCCTGTGGGAAAATACTTTCAAATATCTTCTCCTCAGAAACTACAGGGCCAATTAAAGCCAAACTTGGCCACAATAGTCTTAAGATGGTCCCTTACAAAAAAGTTGTTTTTCAGATCCGCGCTATATCCAAGATGGCCGCCAGCGGGGATCATAGTTTTAACATTGGACCCTATGGAAAACACTTTCAAAGATCTTCTCCTCTGAAACTACTGAGCCAAGTGAAACCAAACTTGGCCACAATAGTCCTTAGATGGTCCCCTGCAAAAAAGTTGTTTTTCAGATATGCGCTATATCCAAGATGGCCGCCAGTGGGGATCATAGTTTTAACATTGGACCCTATGGAAAAATACTTTCAAAGATCTTCTCCTCTGAAACTACTGAGCCAATTAAAACCAAGCTTGTCCACAATAGTCCTTAGATAAATTGTTTTTCAGATCGGCGCTATATCCAAGATGTCCGAGAGCAGGGATCATAGTTTTAACATTGGACCCTATGGGAAAATACTTTCAAAGATCTTCTCCTCTGAAACTGCTGGGCCAATTGAAACCAAACTTGGCTACAATACTCTTTAGAAGGTCTCCTGCAAAAAAGTTGTTTTTCAGATCCGCGCTATATCCAAGATGGCCGCCAGTGGGGATCATAGTTTTAACATTGGACCCTATGGGGAAAAAACTTTCAAAGATCTTCTCCTCTGAAACTACTGAGCCAATTGAAACCAAACTTGGCCACAATAGTCCTTATATGGTCCCCTGCAAAAAGTTGTTTTTCAGATATGCGCTATATCAAAGATGGCCGCCAGCGGGGATCTTAGTTTTAACATTGGACCCAATGGGAAAATACTTTCAAAGATCTCCTCTGAAACTACTGAGCCAATTAAAACCAAACTTGGCCACAATAGTCCTTAGATGGTCCCCTGCAAAAAGTTGTTTTTCAGATATGCGCTATATCCAAGATGGCCGCCAGCAGGGATCATAGTTTTAACATTGGACCCTATGGGAAAATACTTTAAAGATCTTCTCCTCTGAAACGTCTGAGCCAATTGAAACCAAACTTGGCCACAATAGTCCTTAGATGGTCCCCTGCAAAAAAGTTGTTTTTCAGATCCGCGCTATATCCAAGATGGCCGCCAGCAGGGATCATATTGGACCCTATGGGAAAACACTTTTAAAGATCTTCTCCTCTGAAACAACTGAGCCAATTGAAACCAAACTTGACCACAATAGTCCTTAGATGGTCCCCTGCAAAAATATTGTTTTTAAGTTATGCGCTATAGCCAAGATGGCCGCCAGTAGGGATCATAGTTTTAACATTGGACCTTATGGAAAAATACTTTCAAAGATCTTTTCCTCTGAAACGTCTGAGCCAATTGAAACCAAACTTGGCCACAATAGTCCTTAGATGGTCCCCTGCAAAAAAGTCGTTTTTCAGATCCGTGCTATATCCAAGATGTCCGCCAGCAGGGAACATAGTTTTAACATTGCAACCTATGGGAAACACATTCAAAGATCTTCTCTGAAACTTTTCAGTCAATTGGAACCAAACTTGGCCACAACAGTCTTTAGGTTGCCGCCCAGCAAAAGAGTTGTTTTTCAGGTCTTTGCTTTATGCAAGATGGCTGCCAGCGGGGAACAGATTGAACATTTGACCCATTGGGAAAACATTAAAAGATCTTCTGCTGAAATTGCTTGGCCAATAATGAAAACATACTTGGTCACAACAGACCATAGTTGTTCCCGTTTGAAAAATTTCCCAGGCTTGTCTGCATCGCATTCAAGATGGCCCAAGTGGGGAACATAGTTTGACCTTGAGACCTAACAGAAGCCTATCGAAAAGCATTTAAAGATGTTCTCTGAAATTATTTAGTTAATTTGAACCAAAATTAGACTCAATGGTCCCCTTCAAGAAAGGTGACAGCAGAACTGCACCCCCATCCAAAATAGCTGCTGGTCTGGAATATAGTTTAACTTGAGATAATATAACATCAATGTCACTTAAGATAATATAACATCAATGTCACTTAAGATAATATAACATCAATGTCACTTAAGATAATATAGGTTACAAGTGCGCAATTGCGTGTTTACATTTCACCGGTAAGTTTTTTACCCCAACATGACATTCAGAATAAAGCTCTATGAGGCTTCTGATTGGATGTTGCCTGATTGAAAATAATATTTGTTGGAAAGCTTATCCATTTATACTTCAGATAAATGAGGAAAAAAAAATGAAATTATATTTAGTGTGAAACTGAGCCTATCTGAATGAATGGGAGTCAGTGTCAAAATTTACATCTCCCATTTAGTGCGGATTTAGGAAGCTTCTATAACAACTGAAAATTAGGTCAATTTTTGCCGCATGACCATATATATTTTTTTGCTTTATTTAACCATTTATGTATGTACTTTCAGGAACTGTTACCCATTTCTTTAAAATTAATTTAGTTTAAGAGATATAACACTTTGAATAGGAGGGGTACCCTATGGAAAATGCATTACAAATAATTGCGCTCTTGTAACCTATAGCTTTACTTTCATTTTCACTTTATATGTGATTTTATTCCATAAATGTATCTTTTCAAGCACTTTTAAGACTCCGAATCTTTTTTTCATCATGTCTGCCATCGATTGGGAAGATATTGAGAGAAAATTTTTCAAAAAGACAGAAGTTATGGGGAATAGAAAGGGGTGCATCAAATGGGTTGGGTGTAAAAAGGGGGATACTGGATATGGGATTCAGGTAGTGAAATGGCCAGGGGAAGAAGGAGGAAA
>MJUU01003565.1:8017-18566 GCA_002080025.1 Modiolus philippinarum | reverse complement strand
TTTTTTTATCCAACATACTATAAGAATGTTCTGAATGTTTGCGTTTTGAAGCTTTTGATTCCGTTTCATTGTATTTCAGGAGCATATTTTTCTCATACTGTACAATTTCACTAAGTTTTTCATATAACTTATACAGTTTTGCCCTCTTTTCCTGTCGAAATTGCTGATATTGTATAGATTTTTTATGTTCCTTTTGCAGAATGTCATATTTCTGAATATTTTTCAGAGCCTTGTAGGCTGAGCTACCTGATGGGATATCGCAGTGAAGTGCACTACAAAGTTCCAGTATTGATTCACCCGGACCAAAGTTAATACTATGGACCGCACTATGTGCACGAGCAGAAAAGTTTTTCTTAAAAGTGACATTTGAAGGTAAGGAGCGCCTTAGACATCTGTTAAAACCTTCAACAAAGTTCGTATTCATGTTGCGGCCAGTCTTCTCCAACATATTCGGACTGAGTCTTTTATTTACACACTTTCTTATACTATCCTTATTCTTTTTGTTTTTTTGTATTTTAAGGCTTTTTGGTAATAGCGAACTCCTATTTATAGAATTTTTCTTTTGTCCATCACACACAAATGAATACTTTTTACATAATGAGTGGTTTCCTGTGTAACACTGAACTATTGCATCCACTGCAAATGAAATCTTGTTTTTCACTTTTGACAGTTCTCCATTATATTGTTTGAACGCTTGCTTTAATTCAGCATTGCATCGTTCCACCAAATCAGTTGAAAAATTATTTAGAAGTTTTTGTTTCTTCACTTTTGTTGTTGCTGGCATTATATTTAATAATTCAACATTATTCTTTATTGATTTCCTGATATTGTCAGAAACATGACGTGTATCCAATTCCAAAATAAGCTGTGTTCAAAACTGTTTCCACACGCTTTTTTTGCCATTTCTGTCAAAATGCAGTAACAACCTTCAACATGAAGTATAATGATCCGCAACTGCTGATTTCGTTAGTTTGGTAGATGCAAAGACCACTAAAGACATTGCTGTTGTTGAGGGATGTGAGAACAGGTCCCTCTTGCAAGACGGCCACATTTGATATTGCTGGCAGCCAATCAGGGACAACCGTATCTGCACAAATCGGTCTTTGGTTGACAGTGTGGCAAACATTTTCAGCAGCAGCGATTATCCATTGCATGGTGACGAACAATGAAAAGTTAATGTATTATTTTCAAGCTTGCGTGGGGTAGTTTCATTTGGTCTGTGGCTTCTTAGCCTGTCATTGGTGCCATTTCTTCATTGTAATAATGTCTTAGACATTCAATTGTCTGGATAGCATAGTTATAGCTTCACAAATTATTTCTGTCCAGTTTTTCAATTGCTTGTTCTTTCTTTGTGGACTTGAAGAACGTGGCGGACTCTACTTCAAAATTAATGCTTGACAATCAGCAACATTTTCATGCCTTTTAGGTCACCTTGCCTAAATGGCCATCACTTTGGCTCCGTCGTCTGTCTTCCGTCCGTCCGTCCGTCGGTCAACAATTTCAAAAATCTTCTCCTCTGAAACCACTGGGCCAATTGTAACCAAACTTGACCTGAATCATTGCCAGGGTATGCAGTTTTAAAATTGTGTTCAATTAGTCCGAAGATCAAACAACATGACCACCGTTTCCAAATATAGAACATAGGGGGTAAATTGCATTTGTTTTTGCAAATAACTCAACAACCGTTACAGATAAAAAAATCTGACCTTAACGTTAAAATGATCAGCATGGCAAGACCTACCCGCCATGCATTTTGAGAAAATCCGACAAAAACCCGTCTTGGAGGTATTGCCCTTTTTCTGCTAAATCTCCAAAATTTTGAAATTTGCTATTTTTTATTCGAAAAACTATAACAGATAGAGGTCAACTTTAAATTACATAGATGGTCAGCATATCAAGATCCCCCCCTGGTAATTTTGAAGATAATCTGAATATCCATATAAGAGTAATTGACATTTATTTGTCAAATTTAAACAATTTTATACTTTTTGTCATCAATTTAAAAATCTTCTCCTCTTAAGCCACTTGGCCAATAATTACCAAACTTGAACGGAATCATCACCAGGAAAAACAGTTTCAAAATTGTGTTCGATTAGTCTGCAGACCTAGCAACATGGATGCTGTTACTAAAAATAAAACAAAGGGGTTAATTGCATATTTTTGCAAATAACTCGAAACCCGTTACAGATATCAAAACACTGACGGAGTGAAAATAATCAGCATGTCAAGATACCCATCCTGCAATTTCAAAGAAAATCCGAAAAATTGTGTTGGAGTTATTGCCATTTTCCGTAAAATTTTCAAAATGTTCATATATTTTATTTTTTATTTCTAAAAGTGTATCAGATAGAGGTCAAGTGTAACAAACAAAACGGTTCAGCATATTAAGATCTAACCACCCTGAAATATTGAAGAAAATCCCAAAACCCTTGTAGGATTTATGCCCTTTTTCACGGAATTTTCAAAATTATCATATTTTTTCGTCTTTTATTTCCAAACCTATAGAATATGAAGGTACAGTGTAAGTTGACAGAATATTTGCCATGCTGTGGCAACTTCAAAACTGGTGTTGAAAACTGTTCGTTGACCGCCGTTTTCAAAGTGGCCGCCAAAAGAGGCGGGAATTTTCACATTGTCCGATTTCAATAGAATTTGGTTTCCAAATAGATATTGATGTTGCGACTTCAAAACCGGTTTAGAAAATTGTTCGTTGACCGCCATTTTCAAAATGGCCGCCAAAATAGGCGGGAAAATTCAACATTGTCCGATTTGAATGAAATTTGGTTTCCAAATAGATGGTGATTTTGCAAATTCAAAACCATGTTAAAAATTGTTCGTTGACCGCCATTTCAAAATGGCCGCAAAAATGCTGGAAAAATCAACATTGTCAAATTTCAATGAAATTTAGTTTCCAAGTGGATATTGGTCTGGCTACTTGAAAACTGGTGTTGAAAATTGTTTGTTTACTGCCATTTTCTAATGGCTTCCAAAAAAGCCGAGAAAATTCAACATTGTCCGATTTCAATGAAATTCGGTTTTTTGGGTCGTTGTCTCTTTGACACATTCCCCGTTTCCCTTCTTTTTTCTATTGATGTTGTGACTTCAAAACCTGATTTGAAAATTGTTCATTGACCGCAATTTTCAAAATGGCCGCCAAAAAGGCGGCAAAATTCAATATTGCGCGATTTCGATGAAATTTGATTTTCAAAATAGTGTTGATGTTGCAACTTCCAAACTGATGTTAAAAATTGTTGCTGACCGCAATTTTCAAAATGGCTGCCAAAAAGGCGGGAAAATTTTACATTGTCCGATTTTAATGAAATTTGGTTTCCAAGTGGATATTGATGTTGCTACTTCAAAACTGGTGTGGACAATTGTTTGTTGAGCGCCATTTTCAAAATCGCCACCAAAAAGGCGGGAAAATTTAACATTGACCGTTTTCAGTGAAATCTGGTTTCCAAATAAATATTGATGTGGTAATTCAGAAATATGGTTTTAAAAATTGCTGTTGGTAGCCATTTACTAAATTATGTCTCAACTTCAAAACTGGTGTTGAAAGTGGTCCTTAGCAAGAACGTTTATGTGAAAAAAAAAGCCCAACAAAAAAATATAGAAAACACAATCGGACTTTAAAAACAGTTCAAGATATTGGTTGTGCTTGAGCTAGCGAAGTTTGAAAGACTGAAGTTCAACTGTATTACTTACAATGTTAGCTTGATTGTGGCAATTGAAAGCCAAGTGAGCGATACAGGCTCCTAGAAGCCTCTGGTATACCCATATTTAAGCATGTCTACTAATTATTATTTTTTCAATTACTGCCAAGCGTGTATCAGGAAAGTTTCAAGGTGCAGATATTCTTCAATATCAGTTAAAAATAAATCAAGCTTAAAATAACTGTACATGTAGTTTCTTTCTGAGGTTCATATGATCTTTATTGAAAAATAATTAAATAAACTGCGATAAGTTTTATGGATCTGCAAATTGGCATTCGATAACTTATGTCCACTCAGTGAAAATAAAATTTGAAAGACCTATATTCAAAATGCATAAAAGAGCATTTAAAAGAGCATAAAATCAAACCACATAAAAGAGCACAAAATCAAAACGCATGAAAGAGCATTAAGGATCGTTCACTATTTTCTTCCTTGCTAGTTTATTTGGATTGTTGAAACCAGGCTTAGGTTAATGGTAATTCGTAACTGTAATATTTATGTAACTGTAATATTACAGTTTTTCAATGTTATGCAAAGTAATTTGTAATTTAACATTTTTGATGTAATTGTAACTGTAATGTAATGATTACATTTGCAAAAGTCAGGTAATGGGCATTACTTTGCATTACTTCTAAATTACTTTTGAAATGTGTCACAATTATAATTTTTGTCTAGACAAGTTTTGGTGTGAATAGCATTAATCATTTAATTAAACAAATGAAAAATGGTTGCTTTGTTTTATCCTAAAATGATAAAATAGTCAGATTCAATTATTATAGATTCTGTGTCGACAACTCATGCCTTTCAGATCAGATTATTTATGGTATAAATGTTCTGTAATATAAATCGACAGCTGCAGCTAAATTTTCCATATGAAATTTAATAAAAATATAGAAATTTAAATAAATTAGACTTTTTTTCAAAACATATACTTATACCCATTTCCCCTTGAAATTATCAAGTTTGTCACCCAAGCCGATCATTGTGATACTGATTTAGTATTTTCTGATCTATAACCCTAAGGAAGTTATTATTTTTTAAATGACATGTTTATTGACTACAATAAAACAATTAATCTTACCTAATTAATGGAAACCTAAATTTTGTTAATTTGTAATACTTTTTGACCTATTTCATTGTCATATGTATACATTAAAATACATTAAAATACACTTTTTTATAGACAATATGTAACAATATGTATTTTTTCATAAAAGGTAATTTGTAAGGTAATGTGTTACTTTTGCAATGTAACTGTAATATAATGCATTTCATGATGGACCAAATGTAATAAGTAACTGTAATGCAGAAAATTGAAAGTAACTGTAATGTAATATATTACATTGCAATGTAATTGACCCCAAGCCTTGTTGAGACAGCATTATTTGTTATATTCACGATTATGCATTTTCATTTTGTCCTAAAAAATACAGCCACGATTTGGGCTCCAACTCTCACCGTAAAGAAATTAACTTTACTGTCTATTTACCTTTTGCCATTGTACTAAAGTATTGAATGTGTTATAAATTAAATATTTATATCAAAATAAAGAATTTAATAAAGTAAATGTGAATAATTAATGTTGATATACAAACTAATCTGCTGCGATGCATATGTGGATAGTTTTACCTGCATTCACTATCAGGTATGGCACAATGACTCTGTTCTAAGAAAATGAGATAAAATTTTCTAAGCTATCATGGAATCAACTTATTGGGCAAACAAATACTAAGCAAATAGTTAACGGGAAATATATAAATTCGATTGTAAGAAAGTGGCAATATTTCTTCCACACTAAAAGGCAAAGGCAACAACAATGGGACTGTTGCACTATTTCTAGTTATCGTGTCTGCAGCTAGGTTCGTTAGTGCACTGGTGAGTTCCACTCGACAAATCCCCTTAAAACTAATGTTAAATTGGCAAAGTTTGAATTAAAATTGTGAATAACCCTGAGCAATGATATACACAATTTCAAAAAAGTTAAAATAAATGATATTTCAACTTCAACGTTCGAAAATCGCAATTTTTATTTTTAAATGTTTTTTTCACCGTTACCACAACAAACCAATACAACTGAACGTTAATATGTTATAAATGTAGCAGCTGCAGTGCAAACTTCCACAAAAATACAAAAAAAAGAAAAGAAAAAAATTTCACACGCTTAATGTTAGACATCTTTGAGATATATCTAAATTGTTTCATCTCTTAACTATTGGACTTTCAAATATTGCAATGAATTTAAATAAAAGGAGTGTTGTAATTTAGCTCAAAAATAATATCGAACATAATGATAATAACATTGTGTTTAGATTATGCAACAAATGAGAACATAGTGCACGACCGGGATGGGAGTGCATTATTTGTACTCAACCATGACAGCTATATTGGCATAGTCATTGCTAATTACAAGTGTCAATACAAGTATTGATTATAAGAATGATACATACATGTGCATCACCTTTTATGGTCGCTGATGGGTTCAGACACTGTGGCAAGCGTTTCAACTGCAGTAGTGAAGCTAACAATGGTTCTATACCTGGTGTTACTCAATTTTGGTCTGTCATTCATCAGATATTTTGTGCTGTTACATGGTTTGCAGTATATTGCCTTATACATTCAATGGTTCACATAGTACAGTGAAAGTTATTGTCGCTAATGTCGAATACCCAGCATCCAGTTTTGCAATTGCTTGTTGACTTACGCTTGGCAGTTTCTGTTTCAATTCTGATACTGTTAATCAGGGAAAGTTACTTGCACAAACATTGAATTTAAGCTCAAATATACAATCCAACTTTCATCAAAATATAATGGTAATTTAAATGTTTATTCAGAAATGCATTATCATACCCCAAAGGGATGAAGCATCAAAGTAACATATCAAATAAAATATATAAAAATATATATCCTATATGTATATTTAACATTTTTTATATTGTTGATGGTGAAGCATGAATCATTTGTCCACTTTTCTATAAACAACAGCAGTAGAATACTGAAGGAGCAAAAGATAATTAACAAACCTCGCAGTCCAAAAACATGGCCAAAACGAGAACACAGAAAACAATGACGTTAGACACAAAACAATGACATTAGACAGAAACAAAGCAGAATAATAGGATCTTGCATAAGGTCAGATTAAAGATCAGGATATCTTTCACAAGTGAAAGAAATTTCGTCTTTTCTCGAGTGGAGCGTAGCGAAACGAGAGAAAAAGACGTAGAATTTCTTACACGAGTGAAAGATATCCCGATCTTTAATTTTGATCTTATGCAAGATCCTATTTCTTCCGTAAAAAGCGAAAAGAAACGTCTGGTAACCTTTACTGTTTGAACAACGTTGTCGCCATTTGAGTATTCTTTACATTGTGACGTCAGGTGTTTTATGACGTTAAGTCATGGTTACGATTGTTGTATCACTAAAATCAACACGTTTGATTGTTCATTTACCGGTGTGAGATGAGGTCGCGTGCATCGATCTCACATGGGTCATCTCCCACTGTGAACCACCATTTACGGAAGAAATAGAAATCTCAACAATAAAAAATTCAAATCAAAAGCACTCACATTGTGAACTCCAGTGAAACTGAGAGTGGCATCAGGTGCTCCGGAAGGGTAAGCATGTCCTGCTCTGTTAACAGAGAATAATAGGATCTTGCATAAGGTCAGATTAAAGATCGGGCTATCTTTCACAAGTGTAAGAAATTTCGTCTTTTCTCGAGTGGAGCGTAGCGGAACGAGAGGAAAAGACGTAGAATTTCTTACACGAGTAAAAGATATCCCGATCCTTCATTCTGACCGAATGCAAGTTCCTATTTCTTCCGTAAAACACGGATAGAAATGTCTAGAAGCTTATACCGTGTGAACAACGTTGTCGCCATTTGAGTGTTCCTAACATTATGACGTCAGGTGTTTTATGACGTTTAGTCATGGTTACGATTGTTGTATCACAAAAATCAACACGTCTGGTTGGTCATTTTCCGATGTGAGATGAGGTCGCGTGCATCGATCTCACATGGGTCATCTCCCACTGTAAACCACCATTTACGGAAGAAATAAGAATCATTATGAGATGATTATGCCAAAATAGTGGTCGGGTTGAGAGCATAGTGTTAGACAAATTGGATTTGTTCTCAACCACCTGATGTCACTCCTGGTTTTCATGGGAGTTCACACTATGAGTGCCTTAGTTCTTAATGTTATCTTTTTATTTCCATGCATTGTAGCTGTCTCACGTCCTTGTTTTGTCTTTGTTTTTAACTGTTACCGTTTTTGCCATGTCTTTGGACTTCGATTTTTGTAATCATCGCTTCCCTTGTTCCTTCGGTATTCTACTGCCGTTGTTCCCTGACTACTATTTATATATTAATGTTATGCTTTGCATTGATCATGCCAAAATAGTGCCCAGGGTGATGGGCAATAGTGCACGACCTTCGGGTCGTGGTCGTGCATTACTGTCCATCACCCTGATTACTATTTGCCGTAGCAGATGTAAAACACAACATTTATATTATCATTATTCTGACTTTTGAGTGTTTTGAAAAGTTACGTTACCAAGTAGGTTTTTTTCTGTTTAAAATGCTTCACAGTATGAAAAGTCTACATATATACTGCAATGGTCAAATAGTCTACATGACGCTGTACCAACGAATAGCGGACAACACCCTTCTTTTCATAACATAATTTCAATGTTGATCAGAAATCATGCGGATAAGTCCAACCACTTGTCGATCAGACAAATACTCCGCCTCCTATACTTGATGATTGATAATGATTGACGTTGAAATCAATTGTTTATCACAACAGCAGTGGTTACTATTGCTAAAGTGAAGTCAATGTTATTTCTTTTAAACACTACGCGAAAACAGAACTTTACATACAGGAGGTATAATAATTTGACATAATCATTACTAAATACAATTATACTGTCATTATTATGCAGAATGTATCAATAATTTTTCAATTTTATTATAATTGTCGCGTTAATAAATGATGTTTTTGTCATTCAAAACTAGCAATTTAAATTCCAGTACAAAAAACAGTTGCACAATGTCATGTAAATGTTAAATGGAATACCCTTTTCATGACTGATTCCAAAAATTCGTTTATTTCTTGATATGGGATGATGACACATGTATATGTAAAATGAATGGTCACAAGTGGGGTAAAAACTTGATTTTACTAGAAATATTATCAAATTAAAGTTGATATCCTTCCTTTACTATTTGATTTACAATCCTATACTATAACGTCAAGTCACATGACAGGCATAGTACATGACTGTAGACATACTATTAGCATGCCAAAATAATATATTTGACAATATATATCAACGCAGTTTCTCCTGATACAGAATGATATAGAATATTTATGGAAACTCCCTGAAAGCACTAAAAATATCAATTTCTCAGTACATGGATATTTAAATGCCATGTTCGCTCTGTATGAACTCTCAAAACACCTAAAATATCATGTACCGCAGTAAGTAGCAACTGAACCCTGAAAAATCATTTTTCCTATATCATTCATGATGATTGATGTCACTCTCAGTTTCACTGGAGTTCACAATGTGAGTGCCTTTGTTTTGAATGTTGTGATTTCTATTTCTGTGCTTTGTATCTGTCTAACGTCATTGTGTTCTGTGTTTCTGTGTCCTCGTTTTGCCCATGTCTTTGGACTTCGATTTTTGTAAATTTTACTCCCTTGTTCCTTCGATATTCCAATGCCGTTGTTTCATGCAAAACATACGCATTTTCTAGTTATTGTGCGAAATGTTAGCGGCGTACAGACGGACACAACAATTTACCATAATTACTCCCGCCTTCAACGGGCGTATCAAAAACGAATGGTTTAACGTTAATTGTTTTTGTCAATAACAATTCAAAGTTGGTTAATCATCAATAGGTTTTTGCTCTAAGTAAATTTGAATTTGAAATTTTTAACACAAAAAATGCTTATGAAACAGATGTCAATAATTGTATTTACGTCAGAGTTTATTGAAATGAAATATTTGCTGCCAAGTTGTAGAATATTTATTAGAACAAATCAATGGATAATGTTTTGTCAGCATCACAGCTAGGTAAAACAGTTGTCCTATTGTAGCGTTGAATCAAAGACAGTTAACAAAATAAACATGTATTATTCAAAAAAAAAAAAAAAAAAAAAAAAAAAAAAAAGGAACGACTAGTTTTATTAATTAGCAATCATGATCGACCCATTTTGGCAAAACAAGTGATAGTTGTGAAGTGTTTAATAGCGTACTTAGTCCCTATGTTTTGAACGTAATAAAGATTTTTCGATCAAAAGCAATAGTTTTAGCAAATCAAGCCCCGAAGTTGTGTTGTGTGGTCCTATAGTGTAGTAAAGCTTCACGTTTTAAATACCAGTGTTTTTGATGTTTTCTTTATTTAAAGAATAGTAACCTAAGGAACCACACACACAGACTAGATGTTTTGGAATATCGATTTAATAATCAAATTTCCCATTTACGAAATAACTATTGCATTCAATCAGGTGTTAAACATACATCCCGTAAGCAGAAGTTTGAATATTACAGTACATATTGGGGGAAATGATAATTGTAAAATTAAAGTCTTCCCTTTTGTCGTAAATTTTAGTTCTGAGATAACATTTTCGCGAAGTTCGAGATGTGAGTCCAAAGTAGATGTTGATATAGCAGTTTCTGTTGTTTCCTATATCTCTAATTCTGGAGATTAGATTGATAACTAAATACCGAAGTCACTGTGAATTTACTTTCTGCATATGCGCATTTCGACAACTTATGTCTCATCAGTGCAGATAAAATCTAAACGTTTGGAAGACCATAAACTCAAAGATGTA
>MJUU01003564.1:10419-21383 GCA_002080025.1 Modiolus philippinarum | reverse complement strand
ATTAAACCTATCTTTAAATACGGACTTGCTAGCGTCCCTTTTTAAAGCTCTGTATATATTTTTTGGCAGGAATGAAATTGAAGATATGTTCAAATGAGTTAAACCTATCTTCAAAAAAATTGAGAATATGTCGTATTTATACCTATCTTCAATTGAATTGAACCTATCTTTAATTCATTTAAAGATAGGTTTAATTCATTTGTACCTATCTTTAATTCAATTGAACCTATCTTCAAATGATTTAAAGATAGGNAGAGGGAACGCTAAAAGTAAACCATATACTGTACATTTCAAATATTAGAATGAATGATAGATGTCAGTTAAAGAAATGTCACATCAAAAGTTTTCAACTTGATCCAGTATTAAGTTTAATACAAATAACTGGAAAATTGTGACTGAAATGAACTGAAGTGCACATGATTAGAGAGTAGTTTTGAAAACCGGACTACTGTTTGCACGTATTACGGCGGTCTTCTCAAAGCAAAACATCTTTTATTAAATTATAGACTTCTTCAATTAATGGTAGGAATCTAAAGAATTTGAACTATAAATAGAGTATGTAGAGTTTGACTAATACATTTTTTTAGACAAATATTTAAACAGAAATTTGAATAGAAACATTCTTCAATCGTTTGCCCACCCCCACCCCCTTTTTGTTAAAAGCATTAATTTAATGAATCAGAAACAATAATTTAGATAATAAAACATTAAAAATTAATATATTAATGCAATATTTGTGTCTCTGACCTTTGTTTGTTTTTTGTTTATTTAAGAATATTTGGGTATATTTGAGTGTATTTGAGTAAAAAGACGGACGGCTTTAGTTTTATTGCATTCTTGTTTATTGTCGTCATGCTGTCACTGTTCTGCTATGCTCTGTTTCTACATTTTGATACTGATTAAGCTTCTCCTTCAATGTCTTTTAGCTTCAGTATTTGTTTGCATTGAGAGATAATTGTTTCATAAAAATGTCAGTTCCTTTCCTCAGTGGGAGGTTATAATTTTTTTTTAAATAAGTATTTATGGGTGTAAGTTAATTCCTTCGCTCGCTTTTAAGGTAGCGCCTTCCTCATATTAGGAAATAGAACACTTTTGTGTGCTTTCTAAAAAACAGGTTGAAAATGTATTTAGTTTGACTAATACAGCCAAAAACTAGAATTTTGTCTTCACCGTAACGCTTGTGTCCTAACAGTACGTGGACGGTGGAGACAAATCCGTGAACCGTCAAGGATTTTGAATTTATCTCTGGAGGGAATCTAAGTCAGGCAAGTTGTTGTTTCTATGGTACTTGAGCTTTATCTGCTGATGTAATTGCGATGCAGATCGACTGTACTACAAGAAAAATATTGTATGTACGGTAAAGACGCGTAATAAAGGTACTTTTTCAAACTTACCTATGTTTTTCTCAAATAATTCAAAAATCCATTATAATAGTAAAAAAATAATTGCCAAACCACTTAGGATACGTATGTTAAAGGCGTATGGCATAATTATACAAGTTTTACTGCAGAGGAATATCATGTTTGGTGCTTGAAATGTCCCGTGACGGTAATGACCAAAAATGTGTGGGACAGATGTTTGAAATCAGATATAAAAGAAACAAAGACAGAGAAGAGGAAAACAATTAGTGTGCATGTTACCTTTGAACTTACTCTACTCATATAAATCACTGTAATTCACATAGAAAAATATTAAGGGGCAAAAAATGCAAAAATGTTGTCGTCTATAGAGATTGGGACATTACCGTCACGTGAAGAATTCTATATGTGATGGTAAGTTATATTTTTTATAGAATCGTTCTTTTTCCGCCAAAACTAAGATAAATTGGTTTTTAATCTTTTTTTCTGAATTGGTTATGGTGTGAATTAGTTCATTGAACTTTAAAAAAGTCAGAAATTCGAACAAATGGGCAAGTAATCGTCGACGGACAGATTTTCATTACAAATATTAAAGTTGTCAGAGAATCACCCACATAGGTTCATCTTCAAATAATTGAAGATAGGTTCAATTCGTTTAAAGATATCTTTAATTAATCAAAGATAGGTTTAATTCAATTAAACCTATCATTAATTGAATTGTACCTATCTCTAAATATTTGAAGATAGGTATAATTGAATTGAACCTATCTTTAATTGAATTGCACCTATCTTTAATTGAATTAAAGATATCTTCAAATGAATTGAACCTATCTTTAAATGATTTAAACCTTTCTTCAATTATATTAAAGATATCTGTAAATGTAACATATCATTAATTCTTTTGAAGATAGGTACAATTCTTTTGAAGATAGGTGCAATTCATTTAAAGATAGGTTCAATTCATTTAAAGATAGGTTCAATTCATTTGAAGATATCTTCAATTCAATAAAAGATAGGTTTAATTCAATTAAAGATAGGTACAATTGAACTAAAGATAGGTTAATATCGGCAAAATTAAACCTATCTACAAATAAATTGAAGATAGGTCTAATTAGATTAAACCTATCTTTAAATACGGACTTGCTAGCGTCCCTTTTTAAAGCTCTGTATATATTTTTTGGCAGGAATGAAATTGAAGATATGTTCAAATGAATTAAACCTATCTTCAAAAAAATTGAGAATATGTCGTATTTATACCTATCTTCAATTGAATTGAACCTATCTTTAATTCATTTAAAGATAGGTTTAATTCATTTGTACCTATCTTTAATTCAATTGAACCTATCTTCAAATGATTTAAAGATAGGTTCAATTCATTTGAAGATAGGTGCAATTGAATTAAAGATAGGTACAAATCAAACAAACGGCCGTTTATTTGCACCTATCTTCAATATTGAATTAAAGATATCTTTAATTGAATTGAACCTATGTTTAATTGAATTGAACCTATCTTTAATTGAATTGCACCTATCTTTAATTGAATTAAAGATATCTTTATTTGAAGATAGGTATAATCATTTGAATATATGTTAATTTGGCGTTCCATACATTTTTGTTCATTATACATACTACCTGCAAGTGCGGGGGTATAATAAAATACCACATGGATGTTCGACCCATCAAAATACAGGAAATTTATTTGAAGTAAACTTTATAAAATAACATCCTAAGCCTAGCCATAGCCTCTTGATATTTGACATACACTTTCGTCTTGTGAAGTACATACCGATTCCTTGCTCATGTGGTGGCACCGGCCCCTTAGTCATGCAAGAACGCTCTCGTTATGTTTTATCTGGGATAGTCCCAGGTTTTATGCAAGAAGTTAGTAGAGCTTGTACCAGTAGTCCTAGCCACTTGATATTTAACATACAGGTGCATCTTGAGACCTCACCGATTCCACAGATGATGATCATATCCCCTTTGTCATGCATGAGCTATCACTTTTAGTTTTTGGCTAGCAGTTTGTATAGCCTGCACTGGAAATTGTAGCCATTTTATATTTGACATGCAGATGAGTGTAAAGGATTAAATACCAATTCAATGCCCAGATGATGACCCTAGCTGGCACTTAGTCATGTATGAACAATCATGGTAAGTATTTTGCAAGCAGTTAGTACAGCCTCTACCAGGGCACCATGCATTTTATGGAGTGGAGTCTTGGAGTGGAGTTAAGAATTTATGGAGTCATCGAATGGAGTCTAGAATATATGGAGTTATTTTCTGGAGTAATAGTAATTGCATCTATCTTTGTTAATAGGAGGACTTGCCCCACTATTACAGCAATTTTCCTTTTACTGGATGCACTCACAATAGTAAATTTGGTAGCTCTCCAGATAGTTACAATAGGTTTCTCAATAGAAGTTTGACCCTCAAGGTAGAAAGGTCACATGGCCATTCATTGTATTTGTCCTGGATATGGGCCAGTTTACCTGGTGTCAATTTTAACAGGAAACAAGTCAAGTTCACCCAACTTGTCTTTAATAATGAAATAGCCAATCAAGAATAAAGATGCATTTTTTCATACAATAAGATAAGAAATCACAAAGTTGTACTATTACTGTTTAAATTTAGTCTATAAAGTTCATCCCTTCTCTTTGTTTGTTCCAATACATAATAATAGTTCAAATGTACTTTGTGGGTGAAATCAACATCAGGTAAATTGGCACACACCCAACTACATGTATGAATGGGCATCCCTTGAAGGCCAAACTGCTATTGAAAAACCTATTTAATTATCTGGAGAGCTACCAAAAATCCTATTGAAACTGCATTCAGTAAAAGGAAAATTGCTGTAATAAACATGAGTTACGATCAGTGATTTATCTA
This sequence comes from Modiolus philippinarum, assembly GCA_002080025.1. Lineage (NCBI taxonomy): Eukaryota > Metazoa > Mollusca > Bivalvia > Mytilida > Modiolidae > Modiolus > Modiolus philippinarum. The sequence goes on along the minus strand of MJUU01003564.1, from coordinate 17,139 downwards.
ACTGGTATCATTATACAATTACCACCCTAGATAGTGTGTGACCCAGCGGTTTCTCTCCCCGAGATATTAAGGTCACCCGAGAGCTTGCTCGAGGGTGACCTAAATTTCGAGGGGAGAGAAACCGCTGGGTCACACACTATCTAGGGTGGTAACTGTTATATTATATCGAATTTTATTGTTCACCGGTTGACCTTCCTTTGCGACCCAACGCTAGCCGGTTGACCCAGCGAAATCTCAAATGTCATGTGACACGATTTGAACAAATCAGATTATAGATATTTAAATGAGTATATAATATTCTGTACTCTTAGTGATACAATATTTTCCAGATGTTAGTTTTATGTTGATTTCATAATTTCACACCAGTTTTATTTTAATGCTTTCAATTGTTAATTGTATATGGAATTGGAGTTTTCAACACAATTCACTATAACTAATTTATAATTCTAATATGGCTCTAGTTTATCGTCAACCAGTATAATACTCGATAACCATATATTTCGCACATGCGCAAATAGTGTCGGAATATGAGTAAAAGGGACGCAAAGCACCCATTTTTTTATTTTGTTTGTCTTAGTTTGTGAAGGAAATAAATGTTAAGCATATTATATAACTTAATCATGCCGTTCAGACACGTTAATGTGTATTGTTTTGCCTTCGATTTGGTTTTTGAACTTCCATCTGTTTGAAAACGTCAGATTCTACATTGTGACGTCATAGACACAGACAGCAATGGAAACGGGAAATCCGCCTTCTCTAAGGTCGCTTCAAATTGGAAACTTCCGTTTTCTGTCATATTAGAATCGAAATAATTCATGGCAGGTATATGGTTATTGTCATTTAACCATGGGCTTGGCCTTTATATTCGTAAATTTAACCCCTCGCTAACGCTCAGGGTTAAGGGGGTTCGCTACTCAATTTGAAAATAAATAGGATTTCAAATAAACATGATTTTTTTTTAGAAAATTAAAAAAGAAACAATTTAAGTGAAAGAAAATGATAGGTTGATGATCTAGTTTTTGAGATTTAAGTGATTGAAAATTTGGCGGGAAACCAAACTCCTCTGATTTTTCATAGGATTGACATTAACAAAGTCTGACCATGAATGAATGTGACAGAATAAATAGAATTCAATGAATTTTTTACAAAATGCTCACAAAAATGTGTAAAATAAAATTATGGTAATTATGGAAAAAAATAAAGGGGTCAATGGGCAAAAAATTATAATGCTTTTAGATGGATAAAACCCGAGGATTCCGAAAATCTGACCAAAATCCCAAAACATGAGGAGCAAACCTCCTTAAATTCGAATATAAAGGCCCAGCCCATGGTTAAATTTCCAATAACCATATACCTGCCATGAATTATTTCTTAAATCACACCCAGGAAATCACAACAGTTTTTTGTTGATTGGTTTTGTGTTTTTCCTTTGAAGTAAAATGTACTATTTATAAGATACAGTTGGATTTAGGAAAGGGGAGGAGCTTAAATGAATGTCACAAATGTAAAATAACTGACTGTAACTCCAGTTATTGTACGCCTCTGTATCTCCAGTTATTGTACACTTTTGGAGGTCAGAATATATTTTTAAAGGAAATAATTTCCGAAAACGAAACATTTTCTTAAAAAATTAACATCAAATTTTTGTGAAAAATTGTGTCAGCTGAAAAAAAAAGAAAAACAAACGCTGTCCGGATTTCATTCATTTCCAGTCATTTTCATCTAATTTGGGTTGAAAAACGGCCAGCTTGCTCAACTTTACAACCAAATCCATTGTTCTTCAAGAAAGTCCTTTTCGCATATGCCCTTGCTTTTGAATTACCGCAATTACCCACATATAATGAGATACACTATTTAGCGCCATTCTGCCTTCGAATCCATACTGAATTTATCCATCTAGTGCATGTGCATGTCAGTGTGGCGCTACTCTCTCTCTATTTATTGAAAACGTTGACGGTTCAGTTAGTTTATCCTTTTATGTTCATATCTTTTTTTATCATTTTTTTAAATCTTGAACTGAACTCTTCTGTCAGCATTCATATAATCAATGTTCGTTTCCCTTGTCTTTTCCATTGTTTCAAATGTACCGAGAGTACTGGTTTACTGTTGAAAAAAAACAGTTTATGTTCAATTCTGTATTTTCGGCAATCTGTGTGCTAAATCAACGGAGAAGAATTATTTACTGCTTTCATTATCTGGAGTATTTCAATCTCACGACGGCATTTAAAATCTACCCTTCTTCTTTGTTGGAAAGCTCTAAAAATTCAACGTCCGTCCTTCTGTGATTCTGCATCTTAGAATAAAGTAACACCCAACGTGCTGAGAATTTCCCAAAATATCTTTACCTAACGACTTGCTGCTTTTTCATTGGACCATTCCACAAATCATTTACAGAACACGTGATTTTCTGTATCAGGTTTACAATGAAGGGGCGTGGAAATCATCTCGTCCTGATGGTCTCGAAGATTTCAACGCCCCTTCATTGTAAATCTGATACAGATACATGTTCTGTAAATATAACATAAAGGAATGACCTATCCCAATTAACACATAAGCGATCTGAAAACGTTCCAGGGATGTCTTCGATTCGTTGCTGGAACGTTCCAGTTTAAATAAAAGTGTAGGTTGTGGGAACGTTGTGTAGAAGGTAATGAATAACAAAGGTGGAACTAATATGAAACTTTAGATAACCAACTTGGAACCTTTACCTTGTATAACCAATCTGGGACCTTTATACAAGCATTGTGAAACTTTTTACAACCCAGTATTGTCAATAATGGAACCATTATACAATCTGCATAAACCTATCTTTAACATTTTGAAAGCATTAAATGACCCATTTCAAACATTTATTTCACCTGTGGGTTTATTACAAAAATCTTGAAGATTTGTGTAAAAAATATAAATTATAAAGCCATACATTAGAAGTAGATCTAATATTTGTCAAAACTAGCTAAATTACTTTTATCTTCTTTAAATATAAGACTTGTGAGATGAGACTTGAATAGCTAGTATACTACATGCGCTTAGAGAATGAATTCATCAAATTCCCACTTGTTACATAAATTCTTGCTGTTTAGTTTGATGCAGTGATGATGCTTGTCACATGATAAATGCTAAAATACATGAAAAATTCGTAAAGGTTCCACGGCCATTATAATTTGGCCTATATTTAGATGAGGTTGCTAGGAAATAACTCGTCTTTGAGACTTTCATACCAAAATTGGAATCAAATATCTTTGACTGTTTTCAATGAAATGTTTGCAAAAAAGATATGGTTGCTAGGTAGAATTCCAAAAAAAATAACAGGTCTTTGAGAGCTTCAGGAAATTTACCAAAATAAGAATCAAAGATTTTTGCAATTTGACTTTTGAAAATGATCATTATAACCGAAAGGAACTAAAAAAGTTATGGTTGCTAGGTAGAATTCCAAAAAATAACTGGTCTTAGAGAGAGTTCCAGGAATGTAAACCGAAATTGGAATCAAAATCTTTTGCAATTTTACAATTTAAAATGTTTGTTTGATTCAAATTTATTAAAAAAAAAGCATTGTTGCTAAGAAGAATTTCTAAAAATAGCTTGTCTTTAAGAGTTTCAGGAAATTTACCAAAGTTGGAACCATGTTATTTAATTCTTTAGTGTTCAAAATTACGCTTGATACTTATACATTGTTAAATATGTTGTAATTGGATGCAAAAATTTCAAAAATTATTGGTCTTTGACATTTTCAGGAAATTTACCAAAGTTGGAACTGGAATCAAAATTCCAACAGCCTGTTACACATCTGCTCATTTTATGAAAAAATCTTAAATTCAATGTAATTCTATTAAGATTCAAAGACTCAATTCTACTTTTTAACGATTAACATTGAAATTTTTTTAACAAAAAACTAAGTCCAAATTTGGAAAAAAAATCAGAAAAACGAAACCAAAAATTTCAATTTTTCGAGCTCAAGGTAATTTTCTGACCATCATCTAACTTTTGACCACTTCTTTCGAAATTCCAATAAGATATAATAACTTTATTTGACTTCTAAAAAAATTTAAGAACAGGGTTAACATAAATTTCTTGTGCAAAAAAAATAAGTCCAAATACAGAAAAAATACGGAAAATAATTTTTGTTAAATTAGATTTTTCAGCTAGAGGTAATTTTCTGACCATTTTCTTGCTTCTTTCCAAATTTCAAATGATTCCATAAAGATTTGATGAAGATATTGATGTTTAGAAAACTTTAACCACAGGGTTAAAATAAATGTTGACGCTGATGACGGAATTCTGGATCGCTATGCCTCCCTTTGGCGACTTCCATCGCGGGCGAGACAAAAAGGGTATAATGTGAAAAATTCAGTTTATTTATTTCAAAGACTATGACAATAGGCATAATTAGATTCTTGTGCAAAGTAAATGAGACAAAGATCCAGAACGAAACCAGCAAAAAGTTCAAAAACATAAATTCAGCACATCAACATTTGTTACTATAAAGTTGTCTATCCTTCTATATACATTGGCTATTTGGCTATTTGCATCAAAACACGAACATCTTTTTGTTTACTTTTAAACTTTTATACTGGTGAATAATTTAATAAATACAAAATATTCCCAAGATCTGAAAAGGCATGTATGACAAGTTTATGTTGAGTGTGGTTGTCCAACAGTTCTTTGAAGGAAAAGCTTCTTTGACATTATCACAAGTCAACAGAATTGCTGTTAAAATGAAAATGCTGTTCTGTCCAACTTGACACCAGCTTGCAGGATATATTATTCAGGCCATGAAAACAGGACAAAAAACATTACTTTTTTTACTGTTAGTTAAAAAAAATAAACATTCCTAGCTGATAATCTGCATATCAGTTGCCATTAAATTGTCAAATTGTCAAAAAAGAATTCCAATGACCAAGATAATGGACATATTTATGTTTTGTTGAAATACAATATAAAACATATGGATAATCTTGATTAATTGGAAACTTCAATGAAACCTTCATAATGCTTTAAATTTTAAATTTCAACTGCTGATGATAGACAAATATCATCAAATGAAATAATTAAGATTGTATCAGATTAAGATTTTCTGCAACCTGGGCTGTAACCACTACATTACACAGCAAAGGTTTTTACACTAATTCTTGATATTTAATTTGATAATTTTAATCAATGACTATTTTGTTACTCAAAATTTCAAAATATGAATTAATCAAAAGTTCACTCCAAAAAACCCACTCCAGCCTCCACTCTATAACTCCACTCCAAGACTCCACTCTGTAAAATACATGGTGCCCTTCCCATGTCTATTATCCTGATACATGGCGGATTATAACCACCAGATGTAACAGCAATAGTGTTAGTATCCTCTATATAGGTTATATCGTGTGTCCGTGGCCTCAGTTTACCTGTATCAAAGTCTTGTGTTCCGTCTTTATTGATTGATCTGACACGGCCTTCATTACAACTAGAAAACACCATTCTACCGCCAGGTAACAATACACATCCTGCTGTGCCCTTTATCTGAGTATTTATCTTCTGTTGCAGCTTCAGTGAATTATTTTCAATGGACCTGGATGGTGTGACGGGGACCATTATCTGTGCTTGTTTGTTCTTTCTCCTAGAAATAGTTATTTCACATGGCTGGTTCTTAACGATTATTTTACCGAGAGTTGGAACTTTTGTTGGAAATTGTTGAAATATGTTGTCGATTTCACATGATAACGTTGTATGTTTCATGGCGTCCGTGTCAATAAGTTTCTGTATTGATTTATCGATGACAGCAACGTCACGTTCTATTTCATTCATAGCGACAAAAGTTTGTAGATCTGTTGCAAACTGTTTTAGGTTTGACATTGTTGTTTGGAAGTCATTAAGTTGTTTTTCTTGTTCGATCAGAGATGTCAAAACTTCCGTGGTTTGTTTTTGTACAGTTGACTCTAAATCAGTTAATTCTTTTATAAGTGATTCTTGGACCTGGTCAAGATATTTGTTTATTTTTCTTCTTATAGCTAGAATTTCCTTTTCCACATTTTGTCTCTGTTGTTGAACTGATGATAAATGGTTCGTCCTGTTTGTCCGCATTTCGGCAATGGTTTCCAAAATTTCAATGACAAGATTTTCAGTTTCCTGAAACTTATTTGACTGTTTGATATTCTCGATTATTTTTTCTATTGCTGCTACGTCTTGGCATTTACTGTGTCTATCCAAGGCGCATAATCTGCAACACGGACGGTCATGTTGTTTACAAAATAAAAGGAATTTCTCATTGTGTTCGCCGCAATATTCCCTGATGTGTAGAATATTATCGGGTAAGCTAAGGTATTCGGTGATGGATATTGTTTCATGTCTTCTTGTTGCTTTTGACAAGCCGTGATGTTTTTGACATTCAATACACAACCCCTCGTCACATTCGGAACACCAGACAACCGCAGGGCTATTTACGTTCTGAAGTTCACAAATACTACAAACAGGAGAACTTGCCATTATACCCTGTAATTACAATAATATGTACATATATATATAAATGTAAAAAAATCTTAAAAATAAGTTCTGTTTAAAACTTCTTTTACAAAATTTTATGTTGTAAATAACGAAGTACCAATTTTTACATTCACATAAGTAACTGTGAATTACGATTCAGTATATTGCCATTTCGACAATTATATTTATTAAAGTGAACTACCAAATACGACAAAATAGTAAATACAGAGTATGATGGGAAAAAGGGAAAAAAAA
>MJUU01003563.1:17260-39902 GCA_002080025.1 Modiolus philippinarum | reverse complement strand
TAATATTAGGGCATATTATCTATTAATCTACTCAGTTTATGATGGCATTAAGGATTTAAAGCTCTTGGTTTTGCAAAAGAAATAAACGGTAGGTATATGTTTATCACTAGTATGAACAATATGTATGAGGATCTCTTAATACAAAATATAAATTCAAACATAGCTTAGCGTAGGATATGCAGTGTCCTTATACTGGTCAGATTATCGATTAGTCTTCTGAGTTGGTGATGGCATGAAGGATTTAAAGCTCTCGTTTTGATAAAAGAAATAAAGGGAGGGAATGTTCCCATCACTCGCATGAAAATTATTTTGGACCATATCTTCCTTGATAGGATATTTTGAAATAACATTGCTTAGTGTTGGAAATACCTACTTCCAAAATACTATTTGAGATTATCTATCAATCTACACAGTTGATAATGGCAGACAGGATTTAGGACTCTCTGCTTTACAAAAGAAATAAAGGGTAGGTATGTTCGTATGACTAGTATGAGCATTGATTTGGACGATCTTTTCATTGATAGGATATTTTGAAATTATATTGCTTAACGTAGGAAATATCCAGTGTCCTAATATTAGGGCATATTATCTATTAATGTACTCAGTTTATGATGGCGTTCAGGATTTAAAGCTCTTGGTTTTGACAGAGAAATAAACGGTAGGTATGTGTTTATCACTAGTATGAATATATGTAGAATGATCTCTTCCTACAAAATATAAATTCAAATATTGCTTAGCGTAGGATATTTGCAGTGTCCTTATACTGTGACAGATTATCGATTAGTCTTTTCAGTTGGTGATGGCATGAAGGATTTAAAGCTATCGCTTTTATAAAAGATATAAAGGGTAGGTATGTGCTCATCACTAGCATGAAAATTCTTTTGGACGATATCTTCCTTGATAGGATATATTGAAATAATATTGCTTAGTGTAGGAAATACAAAGTTCCAAAATACTATTTCAGATTATCTATTAATCTACGCAGTTGATGATGACAGAACGGATTTAGGACTCTCTGATTTATAAAAGAAATAAAGGGTAGGCATGGGCGTATAAGCAGTATGAACATTGATGTGGACGATCTTTTCATTGATAGGATATTTTGAAATAATATTGCTTAACGTAGGAAATATCCAGTGTCCTAATATTAGGGCATATTATCTATTAATCTACTAAGTTTATAATGGCATTCAGGGTTTAAAGCTCTTGGTTTTGCAAAAGAAATAAACGCTAAGTATGTGTTTATCACTAGTATGAACAATATGTAGAATGATCTCTTCCTACAAAATATAAATTCAAATATTGCTTAGCGTAGGATATATGCAGTGTCCTTATACTCGGGCAGATTATCGATTAGTCTTCTCAGTTGGTGATGGTATGAAGGATTTAAAGCTCTCGCTTTGATAAAAGAAACAAAGGGTAGGTATGTGCTCATCACTAGCATGAAAATTGTTTTGGACTATATCTTCCTTGATTGGATATTTTGAAATAATATTGCTTAGTGTAGGAAACACCCAGTTCCAAAATACTATTTCAGATTATGTATTAATCTACGCAGTTGATGATGGCAGAAAGGATTTAGGACTCTCTGCTTTACAACAGAAATAATGGGTAGGTATTTGCGTATGCCTAGTATGAACATAAATAAGGGTAATAACAAAATTACCAAACAGATCTGTCCAGAAAATCACAATCGAAGGGCAAAAATACAAAGCAGGTGTAAAACCAACGGAAAAATTGTAAACCGCAATGGTCCTGATTTGGTACAGGCATTTCCAAAGAAATGGAGGGTTAAATCGGTTTTATGGCGCGCCAAACCTCCCTCTTTCATTGCGGTAGTGTCCGGTCGTAATTCAACAGCAGTTGGTATTGAAAGGTCATAAATAATAAAAGTAAATGTTCATCTCAGTACTAAGTAAAAAATGAATCTTGAATCACAGTGGAAACCGAAATTTCAAATTTATCCACAAGGGTCTGATATCTGTTGGAAAACTTTTTTAATGATCTTACAAGACGAAGCTTTTTGAAGCCCTGATTTATAAGGCAGTCACGGAGATAGCTATGCCGAATGAGAAAGTCCGAATAATTAGAACTAGCTCTCGCGTAACGAATCAACTGTGAAACATACACTCCGTAAGCTGGAGACTTAGGAATATTACTCTCCAAGTTAGGAAAATTGATAATTTTGAAATTAAAATCGTCCCTTTTGTCGTAAACTTTAGTACTGAGATGACCATTTTCGTCAAATTCGAGATTTAAGTGCAAAAAAGATGTAGATCTAGTAGTTTCTGTTGTTTCCTTTATCTCTAATTCTGGAGGATATATTGATGGGATCCATTTAGCAAAAGATGTGTTATTAATGAAAAGGACATCATCAATATATCTAGATTGAGATTAGAAGATCTAACATCTTTAATATAAGAGCCTTTACGAGTCCCTGGAGAAATTCAGTCTCATAGGAATATAAGAACAAGTCGGCGAGTAGAGGGGCACAATTTGTGCCCTCTGGTATACCAACTTGCTGTTGAAAGATAACATCTCATAAATTTAGACGATGTTTTCATTGATACCATATTTTGAAATAGTACTACTTAGCGTAGCAAATATCCATTGTCCTAATATCAGGGCATATTATCTATTAATGTACTCAGTTTAAGGTGGCATTAAGGATTTAAAGCTCTTGGTTTTGCAAGAGAAATAAACGGTAGGTATGTGTTTATCACTAGTATGAACAATATGTAGGATGATCTCATAATACAAGATATAAATTCAAGTATTGCTTAGCGTAGGATATATGCTGTGTCCTTATACTGGGGCAGATTATCGATTAGCCTTCTCAGTTGGTGATGGCATGAAAGATTTAAAGCTCTTGCTTTTATAAAAGAAATAAAGGGTAGGTATATGCCCGTCACAAGCACAAAAATTGTTTTGGACGATATATTCCTTGATAGGATATTTTGAAATAATATTGCTTAAGGTAGGAAATACCCAGTTCCAAAATACTATTTAAGTTTATCTATTAATCTATGCAGTTGATGATGGAAGAAAGAATTTAGGACCCTCTGATTCACAAAAGAAATAAAGGGTAGGTATGGGCGTATCACTAGTATGAACATTGATTTGGACGATCTTTTCATTGATAGGATATTTTGAAATAATATTGCTTAACGTAGGAAATATCCAGTGTCCTAATATTAGGGCATATTATCTATATATCTACTCAGTTTATGATGGCATTAAGGATTTAAAGCTCTTAGTTTTGCAAAAGAAATAAACGGTAGGTATGTGTTTATCACTAGTATGAACAATATGTAGGATGATCTCTTAAAACAAAATATAAATTCAAATATTGCTTAGCGTAGGATATATGCTGTTTCCTTATACTGGGGCAGTTTTTCGATTAATCTTCTCAGTTGGTGATGGCATGAAGAATTTAAAGGTCTCGCTTTTATAATACAAATAAAGGGTAGGTATGTGCCTATCACTCGCATGAAAATTATTTTGGACGATATCTTCCTTGATAGGATATTTTGAAATAACATTCGTTAGTGTAGTAAATGCCCAGTTCCAAAATACTATTTCAGATTATCTATTAATCTACACAGTTGATGATGGCAGACAGGATTTAGGACTCTCTGCTTTACAAAAGAAATAAAGGGTAGGTATGTGCGTATGAGTAGCATGAACATTGATTTGGACGATCTTTTCATTGATATATTCTGAAATAGTATTGCTTAACGTAGGAAATATCCAGTGTCCTAATATCAGGGCATATTATCTATTAATCTACCCAGTTTATGATTTCAGTAAGGATTTGAGGCTCTTGGTTTTGCAAAAGAAATAAACGGTAGGTATGTGTTTATCACTAGTAAGAACAATTGGTTGGACGATCTCTTCCTACAAAATATAAATTCAAATATTGCTTAGCGTAGGATATTTGCAGTGTCCTTATAATGTGACAGATTATCGATTAGTCTTTTCAGTTGGTGATGGCATGAAGGATTTAATGCTTTACAACAGAAATAATAGGTATGTATTTGCGTATGCCTAGTATGAACATAAATAAGGGTTATAACAAAATTACCGAACAGATCTGTCCAGAAAATCACAATCGAAGGGCAGAAATACAAAGCAGGTGTAAAACCACCGGAAAAAATAAAAACCGTGATGGCATGAAGGATTTAAAGCTCTCGCTTTTATAAAAGAAATAAAGGGTAGGTATGTGCCTATCACTCGCATGAAAATTATTTTGGACGATATCTTCCTTGATAGGATATTTTGAAATAATATTACTTAGTGTAGGAAATACCCAGTTCCAAAATACTATTTCAGATTATGTATTAATCTACGCAGTTGATGATGGAAGAAAGGTTTTAGGACTCTCTGCTTTACAAAAGAAATAAAGGGTAGGTATGGGCGTATCACTAGTAGTATGAACATTGATTTGGTCTATCTTTTCATTGATAGGATATTTTAAAATAATATTGCTTAACGTAGGAAATATCCAGTGTCCTAATATTAGGGTATATTATCTATTAATCTACTCAGTTAATGATGGCATTAAGGATTTAAAGCTCTTGCTTTTGCAAAAGAAATGAACGGTAGGTATGTGTTTATCACTAGTATGAACAATATGTAAGGTGATCTCTTCCTTCAAAATATAAATTCAAATATTGCTTAGCGTAAGATATATGCAGTGTCGATTAGTCTTCTCAGTTGCTGATGGTATTAAGAATTTAAAGTTCTCGCTTTTATAAAAGAAATAAAGGGTAGGTATATGCCCATCACTAGCATGAAAATTGTTTTGGACGATATCTTCTTTGAAAGGATATTTTGAAATAATATTACTTAGTGTAGGAAATACCCAGCTCGAAAATACTATTCCAGATTATCTATTAATCTACGCAGTTGATGATGGAAGAAAGGATTTAGGACTCTCTAATTTACAAAAGAAATAAAGGGTAGGTATGGGGGTATCACTAGTATGGACATTGATTTGGAGGATCTTTTCATTGATAGAATATTTTGAAATAATATTGTTTAACGTAGGAAATATCCAGTGTTCTAATATTGGGGCATATTATCTATTAATCTACTCAGTTTATTATGGCATTAAGGATTTAAAACTCTTGTTTTTGCAAAAGAAATAAACGGTAGGTATGTGTTTATCACTAGTATGAACAATAGGTTGGACGATCTCTTCCTACAAAATATAAATTCAAATATTGCTTAGCGTAGGATATATGCAGTGTCCTTATACTGTGGCAGATTATCAATTAGTCTTCTCAGTTGGTGATTTCATGAAGGATTTAAAGCTCTCGCTTTTATAAAAGAAATAAAGGGTAGGTATGTGCCCATCACTAGCATGAAAATTGTTTTGGACGATATTTTCCTTGATAGGATATTTTGAAATACTATTGCTTATTGAAGGAAATACCCAGTTCCAAAATACTATTTCAGATTATCTATTAATCTACGCAGTTGATGATGGCAGAAAGGATTTAGGACTCTCTGATTTACAAAAGAAATAAAGGGCAGGTATGGGCGTATCACTATTATCAACATTGATTTGGAATCTTTTCATTGATAGGATATTTTGAAATAATATTGCTTAACGTAGGAAATATCCAGTGTCCTAATATTAGGGCATATTATCTATCAATCTACTCAGTTTATGATGGCATTAAGGATTTAAAGCTCTTAGTGTTGCAAAAGAAATAAACGGTAGGTATGTGTTTATCACTAATATGAACAATATCTAGGATGATCTCTTAAAACAAAATATAAATGCAAATATTGGTTAGCGTAGGATATATGCTGTGTCCTTATACTGGGGCAGATTATCGATTAGTCTTCTCAGTTGGTGATGGCATGAAGAATCTAAAGCTCTCGCTTTTATAACAGAAATAAAGGGTAGGTATGTGCCCATCTCTCGCATAAAAATTATTTTGGACGATATCTTCCTTGATAGGATATTTTGAAATAATATTGCTTATTGTAGGAAATAACCAGTTCCAAAATACTATTTCAGATTATCTATTAATCTACGCAGTTGATGATGGCAGAAAGCATTTAGAACTCTCTGCTTTATAACAGAAATAATGGGTAGGTATGTGCGTATGCCTAGTGTGAACATAAATTTGGACGATCTTTTCATTGATAGGATATTTTGAAATAATATTTCTTAACGTAGGAAATATGCATTGTCCTAATATTGGGGCATATTATCTATTAATCTACTCAGTTTATAATGGCATTAAGGATTTAAAGCTCTTGTTTTTGCAAAAGAAATAAACGGTAGGTATGTGTTTATCACTAGTTTGAACAATATGTAGAATGATCTCTTCCTTCAAAATATAAATTCAAATATTGCTTTGGGTAGGATATATGCAGTGTCCTTATACTCGGGCAGATTATCGATTAGTCTTCTCGGTTGGTGATGGTATGAAGGATTTAAAGCTCTCGCTTTTATAAAAGAAACAAAGGGTAGGTATGTGCTCATCACTAGCATGAAAATTGTTTTGGACGATATCTTCCTTGATAGGATATTTTGAAATAATATTGCTTAGTGTAGGAAATACCCAGTTCCAAAATACTATTTCAGATTATCTATTAATCTACGCAGTTGATGATGGCAGAAAGGATTTAGGACTCTCTGCTTTACAACAGAAATAATGGGTAGGTATTTGCGTATGCCTAGTATGAACATAAATAAGGGTGATAACAAAATTACCGAACAGATCTGTCCAGAAAATCACAATCGAAGGGCAGAAATAAAAAGCAGGTGTAAAACCACCGGAAAAATTGTAAACTGCAATGGCCCTGACTTCGTACAGCATTTCCAAATAAATGGTGGGTTAAACCGGTTTTATGGCGCGCCAAACCTCCCCCTTCCATTGCGGTAGTGTCCGGTCGTAATTCAACAGCAGTTGCTATTGAAAGGTCGTAAATAATAAAAGTAAATGTTCATCTCAGTACTAAGTAAAAAATGAATCTTGAATCACAGTGGAAACCGAAATTTCAAATTTATCCACAAGGGTCTGATATCTGTTGAAAAACTTTTTTAATGATCGTAGAAGACGAAGCTATTTGAAGCCCCGACTTATAAGGCGGTCACGGAGATAGCTATGCCGAATAAGAAAGTCCGAATTTAGAACTAGCTCTCGCGTAACGAATGAACTGTGAAACATACACTCCGTAAGCTGGAGACTTAATAATATTACTCTCCATGTAAGAAAATTGATAATTTTGAAATTAAAATCGTCCCTTTTGTCGTAAATTTTAGTAATGAGATGACCATTTTGGTCAAATTCGAGATTTAAGTCCAAAAAAGATGTAGATCTAGTAGTTTCTGTTGTTTCCTTTATCTCTTATTCTGGAGGATATATTGATGGGATCCATTTAGCAAAAGATGCGTTATTAATGGAAAGGACATCATCAATATATCTATAAGTGAGATTGAAAGATCTAGCATCTTTAATTCTATGAGCCTTTACGAGTCCCTGGAGAAATTCGGTCTCGTAGGAATATAAGAACAAGTCGGCGAGTAGAAGGGCACAATTTGTGCCCATTGGTATACCAACTTCCTGTTGAAAGATAACACCTCATAAATTTGGACGATGTATACAGTGTCCTTATACTGGGATAGATTATCAATTAGTCTTCTCAGTTGGTGATGGCATGAAGGATTTAAAGCTCTCGTTTTTATAAAAGAAATAAGGGTAGGTATGTGCCAATCACTAGCACGAAAATTGTTTTGGACGATATCTTCCTTGATAGGATATTTTGAAATAATATTGCTTTGTGTACAAAATACCCAGTTCCAAAATACTATATCAGATTATCTATTAATCTACGCAGTTGATGATGGAAGAAAAAACTTAGAACTCTCTGCTTTACAAAAGAAATAAAGGGTAAGTATGTGCGTATGACTAGTAAGCATTATTATTTTAAAATATCCTCTCAAGGAAGATATCGTCCAAAATAATTTTCATGCGATTGATGGGTACATACCTACCTTTTATTTCTTTTTAAAAGCGAGAGCTTTCAATCCTTCATGCCATCATTAACTGAAAAGACTAATCGATAATCTGCCCAAGTATAAGGACATAGAATATATTCTAGGCTAAGCAATATTTGTATTTATATATTGTGTTAAGAGATCATCCTACATATCGTTCATACTAGTGATAAACACATACCTACCGTTTATTTCTTTCGTAAAACCCAGAGCTTTAAATCCTTAATACCATCATAAACTGAGTAGATTATTATAGATAATATGCCCTAATATTAGGACAATGGTGATTTCTTACGTCAAGCAATAATATTTCAAAATATCCTATCAATGAAAAGATCGTCCAAATTTATGTTCATACTAGGCATTTCCACATACCTACCCATTATTTCCGTTGTAAAGCAGGGAATCCTAAATCCTTTCTGCCAACATCAACTGCGTAGATTAATAGATAATTTGAAATAGTATTTTGGAACTGGGTATTTCCTACACTAAGCAATATTATTTCAAAATATCCTATCAAGGAAGATATCCTCCAAAATAATTTTCATGCGAGTGATAGGCACATACCTACCCTTTATTTCTTTTATAAAAACGAGAGCTTTAAATCCTTCATGCCATCACCAACTGCGAACTAATGGAAAATCTGCCCCAGTATAAGGACACAGCATATATCCTACGCTAAGAAATATTTGAATTTATATTTTGTAGGAGGGGATCATCCTACATATTGTTCATACTAGTGATAAACACATACCTACCGTTTATTTCTTTTGCAAAACCAAGAGCTTTAAATCCTTAATGTCATCATAAACTGAGTAGATTAATAGATAATATGCCATAACATTAGGACACTGGATATTTCCTTCGTTAAGCAATATCATTTAAAAATATCCTATCAATGAAACGATCGTCCAAATTTATGTTCATACTAGGCATTTGCACATACCTACGCATTATTTCTGTTGTAAAGCAGAGAGTCGTAAATCCCTTCTGCCATCATCAACTGCGTAGATTAATAGATAATCTGAAATAGTATTTTGGAACTGGGCATTTCCTACACTAAGCAACACTATTTCAAACTATCCTATGAAGGAAGATATCGTCCAAAACAATTTTCATGCTAGTTATGGGCACATACCTACCCTTTATTTCTTTTATGAAAGCAAGAGCTTTAAATTCTTCATGCCATCACCAACTGAGAAGACTAATCGATAATCTATCCCAGTATAAGGACACTGCATATATCCTACGCTAAGCAATATTTGAATTTATATTTTGTAGGAAGAGATAATCCTACATTTTGTTCATACTAGTGATAAACACAAACCTACCGTTTATTTCTTTTGCAAAACCAAGAGCTTTAAATCCTTAATGCTATCATAAACTGAGCAGATGAATAGATAATATGCCTTAATATTAGGACAGTAGATATTTCCTACCTTAAGCAATATTATTTCAAAATATCCTATCCATAAAAAGATCGTCCAAATCAATGTTCATACTAGTCATACCCACATACCTACCCTTTATTTCTTTTGCAAAGCAGAGAATCCTAAATCCTTTCTGCCATCATCAACTGCGTAGATTAATAGATAATCTGAAATAGTATTTTGGAACTTGGTTATTCCTAAACTAAGCAATATTATTTCAAAACATCCTATCAAGGAAGATATCGTCCAAAAAAAATTTCATGCCAGTGATGGGCACATACGTACCCTTTATTTCTTTTATAAAAGCGAGAACTTTAAATACTTCATGCCATCACCAATTGCGAAGACTAATCGATAATCTGTCCCAGTTAAAGGACACTGCATATATTGCAAGCTAAGCAATATTTGAATTTATATTTAGTAGGAGGGGATCATCCTACATATTGTTCATATTAGTGATAAACACATACCTAATGTTTATTTCTTTTGCAAAACCAAGAGCTTTTTAAATCCTTAATGCAATCATATACTGAGTAGATTAATAGATAATATGCCTTAATATTAGGACACTGGAAAGTTCTTACGTTAAGCAATATTATTTCAAAATATCCTATCAATGAAAAGATCGTCCAAATCAATGTTCATACTAGTCATACGGACATACCTACCCTTTGTTTCTTTTGTAAAGCAGGAAGTCATAAATCTTTTCTGCCATCATCAACAGCGTAGGTTAATAGATAATCTGAAATAGTATTTTGGAACTGGGTATTTCCTACACTAAGCAATATTATTTCAAAATATCCTATCAAGGAAGATATCGTCCAAAACAATTTTCATGCTTTATTTCTTTTATAAAAGCGAGAGCTTTAAATTCTTCATGCCATTACCAACTGAGAGGACTAATCCATAATCTGCCGCAGTATAAGGACACTGCATATATCTTACGCTAAGCACTATTTGAATTTAGATTTTGTAGGAAGAGATCATCCAACATATTGTTCATATTAGTGGTAGGCACATACCTGCCGTTTATTTCTTTTGTAAATTCAAGAGCTTTAATTCATTATGCCATCCTAAACTGAGAAGATTAATAGATAACATGCCCTAAAATTAGGACACTGGGTATTTCCTACGTTAAGCAATTACATTTCAAAATATCCTATCAATGAAAATATCGTCTAAATCAATGTTCATACTAATCATACGCACCTAACTACCATTTATTTTTTTTTTGTGAAGCAGGAAGTCCTAAATCCTTTTTGCCATCATCCACTGGGTAGATTAATAGATAATCTGAAATAGTATTTTGGATCGGTCTATTTCCTACACTATGCAATACTATCTCAAACTATCCTATCAAGGAAGATATCGTCCAAAACAATTTTCAGGCTAGTTATGGGCACGTACCTACCCTTTGTGTCTTTTATAAAAGCGAGAGCTTAAAATCCTTCATGCCATTACCAACTAAGAAGACTAATCGAAAATCTCCCCCAGTATAAAGACACTGTATATATCCTACGCTAAGCAAGATTTGAATTTATATTTTGTAGTAAGAGATCGTCCAACATATTCTTCGTACTAGTGATAGGCACATACCTACCGTTTATTTCCTTTGTTAATACCAAGAGCTTTAAATCCTTAATGCCATCATAAACTGAGTAGATTAATAGATAGTATGCCCTAATATTAGGAAAATGGATATTTCCTACGTGAAACAATATCATTTCAATATATCCTATCAGTGAAAAGATCGTCCAAATCAATGTTCATACTAGTCATACGCACCTACCTACCCTTTATTTCTTTTGTAAAGCAGGAAGTCATAAATCCTTTCTGCCATCATCAACTGCGTAGATTAATAGATAATCTGAAATATTATTTTGGAACTGGATATTTCCTACACTAAGCAATACTATTTCAAACTATCCTATCAACGAATATATCGTCCAAAACAATTTTCGTGCTAGTGATGAACACATACCTACCCTTTATTTCTTTTATGAAAGAGAGAGCTTTAAATCCTTCATGCCATCACCAACTGAGAAGACTAATCAATGATCCACCCAAGTATAAGGACACTGCATATATCCTACGCTAAACAATATTGAATTTAGATTTTGTAGGAAGAGATCGTCCAACATATTGTTCATACTAGTGATAGGCACATACCTACCGTTTATTTCCTTTGTAAATCCAAGAGCATTAAGTCCTTAATGCCATCATAAACTGAGTGGATTAATATATAATATGCCCTAATATTAGGACACTGGATATTTCCTACGTTAAACAATATCATTTCAAAATATCCTCTCAATGAAAAGATCGTCCAAATCAATGTTCATACTAGTCATACGCGCCTACCTACCCTTTATTTTTTTTGTACAGCACGAAGTCCTAAATCCTTTCTGCCATCATCAACTGGGTAGATTAATACATAATCTGAAATAGTATTTTGGATCTGTGTATTTCCTACACTAAGCAATACTATTTCAAACTATCCTATCAAGGAAGATATTGTCCAAAACAATTTTCAGGCTAATTATGGGCACGTACCTACCCTTTATGTCTTTATGAAAGCGAGAGCTCTAAATTCTTCATGCCATCACCAACTGAGAAGACTAATGGATAATATTCCCCAGTATAAGGACACTGCATATATCCTACGCTAAGCAATATTTGAATTTATATTTTGTAGGAAGAGATCGTCCAACATATTGTTCATACTAGTGATTGGCACATACCTATCGTTTATTTCTGTTGTAAACCAAAGAGCTTTAAATCATTATGCAATCCTAAACTGAGTAGATTAATAGATAATATGCCCTAAAATTAGGACACTGGATATTTCCTACGTTAAGCAATATAATTTCAGGATATCCTATCAATGAAAAGATCGTCCTAATCAATGTTCATCCTAGTCATACGCACCTAACTACCCTTTATTTCTTTTGTAAAGCAGGAAGGCATAAATCCTTTCTGCCATCATCAGCTGCGTAGATAACTAAATAACCTGAAATAGTATTTTGGAACTGGGTATTTCCTACACTAAGAAATACCATTTCAAACTATTCTAGCAAGGTAGATATCGTCCAAAACAATTTTCATGCTAGTGATGGGCAGATATCTACCCTTTATTTCTTTTATAAAAGCGAGGGCTTTAAATCCTTCATGCTATCAGAAACTGAGAAGACTAATCGATAATCTACACTAGTATAAGGGCACTGCATATATCCTAAGCTAAGCAATATTTGAAGTTATATTTTGGAGGAAAAGATCGAGCAATGTATTGTTCATACTAATGATAGGCACATACATACCGTTCTTTTCTATTGTAAATTCAAGAGCATTAAATCCTTAATGCCATCATAAACTGAGTAGATTAATAGATAATATGCCCTAATGTTAAGACACTGGATATTTCCTACGTTAAGCAATATCAATGTTCATACTAGTCATACGCACATACCTACCCTTTATTTCTTTTGTAAAGCAGAGAGTCCTAAATCCTTTCTGCCATCATCAACTGCGTAGATTAATAGATAATCTGAAATAGTTTTTTGGAACTGGATATTTCCTACACTAAGCAATACTATTTCAAAATATCCTATCAACGAATATATCGTCCAAAACAATTTTCATGCTAGTTATGGGCACATACCTACCCTTTATCTCTTTTATAAAAGCGAGAGCTTTAAATCATTCATGCCATTACCAACTGAGAAGACTATTCGATAATCTACCCCAGTATAAGGACACTGCGTATATCCTACGCTAAGCAATATATGAATTTATATTTTGTAGGAAGAGATCGTCCAACATATTGTTCATACTAGTGACAGGCACATATATACTGTTTATTTCCTTTGTAAATCCAAGAAATTTAAATCCTTAATGCCATCATAAACTGAGTAGATTAATAGATAATATGCCCTAATATTAGGACACTGGATATTTCCTACGTTAAACAATATTATTTCAAAATATCCTATCAATGAAAAGATCGTCAAAATCAGTGTTCATACTAGAGTACGCACCTACCTACCCTGTATTTCTTTTGCACAGCAGAAAGTCCTAAATCCTTTCTGCCATCATCAACTGAGTAGATTAATAGATAATCTGAAATAGTATTTTGGAACTGGTTATTTCCTACACTAAACAATACTATTTGAAAATATCCTATCAAGGAAGATATCGTCCAAATGAATTTTCATGCTAGTTTTGGGCACATACCTACCTTTTATTTCTTTTATAAAAGCGAGAGCTTTAAATCCTTCATGCCATTACCAACTGAGAGGACTAATCCATAATCTGCAGCAGTATAAGGACACTGCATCTATCTTACGCTAAGCACTATTTGAATTTAGATTTTGTAGGAAGTGATCATCCAGCATATTGTTCATATTAGTGGTAGGCACATACCTGTCGTTTATTTCTTTTGTAAATTCAAGGGCTTTAATTCATTATGCCATCCTAACCTGAGAAGATTAATAGATAACATGCTCTAAAATTAGGACACTGGATATTTCCTACGTTAAGCAATATAATTTCAAAATATCCTATCAATGAAAATATCGTCCAAATCAATGTTCATACTAATCATACGCACCTACCTACCATTTATTTTTTTTGTGAAGCAGGAAGTCCTAAATCCTTTTTGCCATCATCAACTGGGTAGATTAATAGATAATCTGAAATAGTATTTTGGATCGGTCTATTTCCTACACTATGCAATACTATATCAAACTATCCTATCAAGGAAGATATCGTCCAAAACAATTTTCAGGCTAGTTATGGGCACGTACCTACCCTTTGTGTCTTTTATAAAAGCGAGAGCTTAACATCCTTCATGCCATTAACAACTGAGAAGACTAATCGAAAATCTCCCCCAGTATAAGGACACTGTATATATCCTACGCTAAGCAAGATTTGAATTTATATTTTGTAGTAAGAGATCGTCCAACATATTCTTCGTACTAGTGATAGGCACATACCTACCCTTTATTTCCTTTGTAAATACCAAGAGCTTAAAATCCTTAATGCCATCATAAACTGAGTAGATTAATAGATAGTATGCCCTAATATTAGGAAAATGGATATTTCCTACGTGAAACAATATAATTTCAATATATCCTATCAGTGAAAAGATCGTCCAAATCAATGTTCATACTTGTCATACGCACCTACCTACCCTTTATTTCTTTTGTAAAGCAGGAAGTCATAAATCCTTTCTGCCATCATCAACTGCGTAGATTAATAGATAATATGAAATAGTATTTTGGAACTGGGTATTTCCTACACTAAGCAATACTATTTCAAACTATCCTATCAACGAATATATCGTCCAAAACAATTTTCGTGCTAGTGATGGGCACATACCTACCCTTTATTTCTTTTATGAAAGCGAGAGCTTTAAATCCTTCATGCCATCACCAACTGAGAAGACTAATCAATAATCCACCCCAGTATAAGGACACTGCATATATCCTACGCTAAACAATATTTGAATTTATATTTTGTAGGAAGAGATCGTCCAACATATTGTTCATACTAGTGATAGGCACATACCTACCGTTTATTTCCTTTGTAAATACAAGAGCATTAGGTCCTTAATGCCATCATAAACTGAGTGGATTTATAGAGAATATGCCCTAATATTAGGACACTGGATATTTCCTACGTTAAACAATATCATTTCAAAATATCCTATCAATGAAAAGATCGTCCAAATCAATGTTCATACTAGTCATACGCACCTATTTGTGCTACTACATAACCAAATACGATGTTCCTATATCAAAGGCTTTTCAAAATATCCTGTATTTTAGTAAAATTTAACGCAGTCGACGTCGTCATACTTTGCACGCCTGTCTTGCTTTCCGCAACTTTCATCGCAGGCGAGACCAAAATTGCAAGTTTGGCCCCTCATAGCTTGGAAAGGAAATGAGATATCAAAAATCTGATGATTCAGCGCAATGTTAATTTTTCTTTAGGAACCCACTGCAAAAAACTGCATCAAAATCGGACTAAAAATAAAAAAAATTAATTTTTTTTAGATTCACCCCTTTTGGGCCCTATTCATCTCTTGAACGATACATGTGATGAGAAATCTGTTGACTTACTAGTACTCATGATTGGAAATTTTTCAGGAGCACACTGAAAGAAACCCCATCAAAATCCGATAAATAATAAATATTCTACAGCCAAATATATGAAAACACCTAATTTTGCCCCTTTTTCAGAAACAGGTGGGGCCAGAATACCCAAAACCAATCCCAACCTTCCTTTTTTGCCAAGGAACATTGTCTTTAAATTTTATAAGGATTAATAAACCAGAACTTAAGCTATCGCACAGAAACAAAGTGTCTGCAGATGCCGCCTACACCGACACCGCCTCCGCATCATACCAATATAAGTCCTCAAATTTTTTTTGCGGTCGTATAAAAATCGTCAAAATTTGACAAGAAAAGAGCAATAACTCCTATACAACTACTAAGAATTTCTGCAAAATGGCAGGGTACGTACTAGTAGATCTTGATATGCTCAACATTTTTTAAAAATTAACCTTAACATCTATCTTCGACGAAAACTTAAGTACACAAATTTTGAAAATTTTGCAAAAAAAGGCAATAACTCGATGACAGGTTTTCCAATTTCCTTCAAAATTGCGGGGTGGGTAGATCTTGCCCTGCTAATCATTTTTACCCTGTCAAATTTTTTATATCTGTAACGATTTTTGAGTTATTTGCAAAAAAAACACAGCAATTTACACCCTAAGTTCTATTTTTAGTAACAGCGGCCATGTTGTTTGGTCCTCAGACTAATCGAACACAAGTTTTAAACTACAGTACATACCCTGGTGATGATCAAGGCCAAATTTTGTTTCATTTGGCCCAGTGGTTTCAGAGGAGATTTTTTTTATAGATGCAAAGTGATGGCAAAAGCTCACCCTGACTTAAGCCAGGTGAGCTAAAAAGATATAGTCTTGACTCTGTAGTAAATACTGTGATTGTTGTGATTATTCTGCTTTTTCAAATACTTATATACTTAATTTTTATAGACTAAATGTAATAACAGAAACAATTGACCTGTTCTTGATTGGCTACCTTCAATAAAACAAATGGTAACTTTCTACAAAGCTTTTTAGAGGCACTTCACAGTTCACATTTGACTGTTACAAATTCATAAATTGTTTATATTGAGACTTCAATATTTCAGTATATATATTGTACATTAAAGAACATTTTGTATCATGAATTCATGTAATGACGTGATAACTTACATTGCAATATATGAATTTTTTCAGTAAACTTCAACCATTGTTCTGTTTTTTTTTCTTTTTTTGAGAAATTAGTCCACTGGAAGATTTTTTTTTTTCATTTGCAAGACCTGCAGGTTTATCTGTATTATTTCCCATACCAAAGTATATTCAATCCAGGGCTTCTTGTCAGACTTGAACTGACACTTCTCGATGACAAAAGATCACCGAGTGTACTACCTTATACAAAAGAAGCTTATCTGGATAAAAGATGGTTATTTTTTTCTTAATATATTGATTAGTTATTAGTTAGGGGACTTACTAACATTGGTGATTAATAAATCTCTCAATTCAGTATATTTTCTGTGAAAAAAAAATAGTTATCCTTCTTTATTTTGAGATAAAATCACCTAAACCAGTAGTAAAATTTAGTACTGGTAACTCCACACAGTGATTCTTGATATAATGCTTTTACATTTCTCTTAAGTCTAATTGATACATGACGAAATATCTTTGATGAAAAAATGGAATATCGTTAAAAATCAAACTATTGTCAAACAGACAGTGGTCAAACACAAACCCAAAAATCACTTACACAACATTTCCACTCTTCAGACTAAATTTCATATCATTCCCACTGCTACATGTGCTAGCCATTAGCCAAGAAATCTTTAACAAAAGTAAGATTTTTAGTTAAAAATCAAAGTATCAGCAAATAGGAAGTGATTGCCAGACAAACCCTAACAATATACAAAATATCATTCCCAAGCTTCAGACCAAATTTCAAATCAATCTCTCCAATACAAACCAAGAAATCTTTGACAAAACTTTGGGGTATAGTTAAAAAAAACAAAATATACAGACAGTGGTCGTCCAATAAACTTGAAAATTGCTTACATGATACAACTCGCCACATCCAAGCTTGGGACCAAATTTCGAATCATACAAGCAGACATTTTTGACCAAAATTAGGTTTATAGTTAAAAAAAAGTAATGGAGCATTACATTATGCCCCGCCACATTTCTTTTTATACCCCCGCTTGAAAAGTGGGGGATATATAGTGATAGGGTTGTCCGTCCTTCCGTCCGTTACACCTGAGGGTACCAATCTACTATCCGCTACTCCTCCTGAACACTGAATGGATTTTTATGAAACGTTAAAACAGTCTTTGTGACATAATGTAGATGTGCACCTCCTATTTCAGAATTTGATTTGATTGACTTTTGGGGTGATCGGCTACAAGGATTAATTTCCCGCCCCTTTCCATTTCACCCTGGTTTTCCAGTGGCAGTCAGAATTTTCTGTCCCATGGCCTTTTCCATACCCTAAATTGATTTAATATTGACTAACTTGTTCTCGCCTTGATATAGCTGAAATATTGCTGAGTAGACGTTAAACAATATTCAATCAATCGATCAAAATTTAGAACAATTTCAAACTTTTATGAACCATAACTCCTCAACCACTTTTGAACCCTTAATTTAAATTCGCCTGAGTTTTGTAGTCAACAATGAACATAATAAGTTTGAAGACAGCATAATCATATTTCAGTCAGAAACCCCACGAGTTGTAAAATTTTGAAGTTTGAAGGGGCATAAATCCTGAATCACTTAGACATCTGAACCTAAAATTAAACTTGGGCTGAAAAATTTGAAGAGGGAGGGGATGAGAGTCAAGGATCTTTTTTATTGTGGCCTAAAGAATATTTTTCACCTCTCTTCTCAAGATTTTTTTCAACTTGTTCAAAAGTTAAGATAATGTCCATATTTAGTTTTTTTTATTGATCTAAACTGAAATAAACTTAATCACATTTTGCCAACAAAAAATAGCAAGTGTTTCCCCTAAGTAGGTAGGTACTATAAATGTCCCCAGTCAGTCAAACACCTGCTTTTAATGAGGCTTAAAGGTCATAAAACATGGTTCCTAAATTGAATTAATTAATGCACCTGACTGGTGTGATTAGGAAGCTATAAGTCAATACTGATCAGTCACACTGATTTTTATATTCTATATGCATTTTTATATATTTTGTACCTAATTACTACAAAAAAACTAGAGAATGTGTCTATAAGACATGGATGCCCTGCCAATAAATTTATCGTAATAGATAACCTTACTCAATCATGCATAAAATTAGTTCCCAGTCACTGAATTGTGATGGAATCAGGAAGTACGGTTACAGATGATTGTTTAATAAATACTACAGATGATTGTTCAATAAAATATTTGTTGAGTAATGGACCCAAAAAAATATCCAACTAAAGTCGCTGGAGCATAAAATATAGGTCAGGTTATAAATTATATAGTACTTACCACTGTGACTGTGATTTACCTACTGACCAACTTTCATTATTGTAAAACTTATAGTTTCTGAGAAATGGACCTAAAAACAAAACTTAACCAGAGTTGCTCAAGCATGAAATGTAGGTCAAACAGACAAACTACCTATTGGACTCTGCAGTACTATCAAATAATTACCTACTGGCCCACTTTCACAGTTGTAAGACTTATAATTTCTGAGAAATTGACCTAAAAACAAAACTTAACCAGAGTCACTCAAACATGAAATCTGGGTCAAAGAGACAAACTACCTAGTAGACTTTGTAGTACTATCGATCTATACACTGACCTACTATCATTATTCTACCTCTTACAGTTTCTTAGAAATGGCCCTAAACGCAAAACTTAACCAGAGTCACTCAAGCATGAAATGTAGGTCAAAGGACACTTAAAGGATGTATACCACAAAAACTATTATGCTGTAATATAGAAAAATGGTTGTTGGGTTTAGTAAGGACACTTAAAGGATTTATCCCAAAACAAATGCTAAGCTTTGATATAGACAAATTTTCATTGTGTCTATTAAGGACACCTTAAGGATTTATCCGTCATAAACTGCTATGCTATGGTATAGACAAATGGTCAATAGGTCTAGTAAGGACACTGAAAAGATTACTCCCACAACAACTGCTATGCTATGATATAGACAAATGGTCATTGGGTCTAGTAAGTACACTTAAAGGATTTATCCCACAACAACTGCTATGCTGCGATATAGACGAATGGTCATTTTCTCTATTAAGGACACTTAAAGGATTTATCACACAGCAACTGGTATGCACTGATATAGACAAATAGTCATTTGGTTCAGTAAGGACCCTTAAAGTATTTACCCCACAACAGCTGGTATGCTGCTATATAGACATATAATCATTGGGTTTAGTAAAACACTTAAAGGATTTATCCCACAGCAATTGGTATGCTGTGATATAGAGAAATGGTCAATGGGTCTAGTAGGGAAACTTAAAGTATTTATCCCACAACAACTGGTATGCTGTGATATAGACAATTGGTCATTGGGTCTAGTATGGACACTCAAAGGATTTATCCCATAGCAGCTGCTATGCTGTGATAAGACAAATGGTCATTTTGTCTATCAAGGACGCTTAAAGGATTTATCCCACAACAACTGGTATCCTGTGATATAGACAAATGGTCATTTGGTCTAGGAAGGACAATTAAAGATGTATCCCACAACTAGTATGCTGTGTTATAGACAAATGGTAATTTGGTTTAGTAAGGACACTTAAAGTATTTATCCTACAACAACTGGTATGCTGTGATATAGACAAATGGTCATTGGGTTCAGTAAAGACACTCAAAGGATTTACCCAACAACAACTGCTATGCTGTGATATAGACAAATGGTCGTTGGGTTTAGTAAGGGCACTTAAAGGATTTATCCCACAACAACTGGTATGCTTTGATATAGACAAATGGTCATTGTGTCTATTAGGGACACTTAAAGCATTTATCTCACAACAACTGCTATGCTGTGATATAGACAATGGTCATTAGGTTTAGTAAGGACACTAAAAAAATTTATCCCAAAACAAATGTTATGCTGTGAAATAGACAAATGGTTGTTGGGATTAGAAAGGATACTGAAAAGATTTATCCCACAACAACTGCTATGCTTTGATATAGACAAATGGTCATTGTGTCTAATAAGGACACTGAAAGAATAAATCCCACAACAACTGCTATGCTGTGATATAGACAAATGGTAATTAGGTCTAGTAAGGACACTTAAAG
Source organism: Modiolus philippinarum (assembly GCA_002080025.1). Taxonomy (NCBI): domain Eukaryota; kingdom Metazoa; phylum Mollusca; class Bivalvia; order Mytilida; family Modiolidae; genus Modiolus; species Modiolus philippinarum. The sequence continues at coordinate 19,101 of MJUU01003563.1, read as the reverse complement.
GATTTGTCCCACAACAACTGGTATGCTGTGATATAGACAAATGGTCATTGGGTCTAGGAAGGACACTTAAAGGATTTATCCCACAACAACTGGTATGCTGTGATATAGACAAATGGTCATTTTATTCATAAAGGACACTTAAAGTATTTATCCCACAACAGCTGGTATGCTGCGATAAAGACAAATGGTCATTGGGTTTAGTAAGGACACTTAAAGGATTTATCCCACAGCAACTGTTATGCTGTCATATAGAGAAATGGTCAGTGGGTCTAATAAGGACACTTAAGGTATTTATCCCAAAACAGCTGCTATGCTGTGATACAGACAATGGTCATTGGGTTTAGTAAGAACACTTAAAGGATTTATCCCACAACATCTGCTATGTTGTGATATAGACAAATGGTCATTGGCACTAGTAAGGACACTTAAAGTATTTATCCCACAACAACTGGTATGCTGTGATATAGACAAATGGTCAATGGGTTCAGTAAAGACACTCAAAGGATTTATCCAACAACAACTGCTATGCTGTGATATAGACAAATGGTCGTTGGGTTTAGTAAGGGCACTTAAAGGATTTATCCCACAACAACTGGTATGCTGTGATATAGACAAATGGTCATTAGGTTTAGTAAGGACACTAAAAGGATTTATCCCAAAACAAATGTTATGCTGTGAAATAGACAAATGGTTGTTGGGATTAGTAAGGATACTAAAGAGATTTATCCCACAACAACTGCTATGCTTTGATATAGACAAATGGTCATTGTGTCTAATAAGGACACTGCAAGAATAAATCCCACAACAACTGCTATGCAATGATATAGGCAAATGGTCATTAGGTCTAGTAAGGACACTTAAAGGATTTATCCCACAACAACTGCTATGCTGCAATGTAGACGAATGGTCATTGTGTCTATTAACGACACTTAAAGGATTTATCCCACAACAACTGGTATGCTGTGATAAAGACAAATGGTCATTGTGTCTATTAAGGACACTTAAAGGATTTATCCAACAACAACCGCTATGCTGTGACATAGACAAATGGTCATATTATTCAGAAAGGACACTTAAAGTATTTATCAAACAACAGCTGGTATGCTGCGATAAAGACAAATGGTCATTGAGTTTAGTAATGACACTTACAGGATTTATCCCACAGCAACTGTTATACTTTCATATAGAGAAATGGTCAGTGGGTCTAGTAAGGACACTTAAGGTATTTATCCCAAAACAGCTGCTATGCTGTGATACAGACAATGGTCATTGGGTTTAGTAAGGAAACTTAAAGGATTTATCCCACAACATCTGCTATGTTGTGATATAGACAAATTATCGTTGGCACTAGTAAGGACACTTAAAGTATTTATCCACAACAATTGCTATGCTGTGATATAGACAAATGGTCATCGGGTATACTAAGGACACTGAAAGGATTTATCCCACAACACATGGTATGCTGTGATATAGACAAATGGTGCTGTGATATAGACAAATGGTCATTTTTTCTGTTAGGGACACTTAAAGGATTTATCCCACAACAACTGCTATGCTGTGAAATAGACAAGTGGACATTTGGGTTTAGTAAGGACACTTAAAGGATGTATCCCACAACAACTGCTAAGCTTTAATATAGATAAATGGTCATGTGTCTATTGAGGACACCTAAAGCATTTATCGCAGTAAAACTGCTATGCTGTGGTACAGACAAATGGTCAATAGGTCTAGTAAGGACACTCCCACAACAACTGCTATGCTATGATATAGACAAATGGTCATTGGGTCTAGTAATGACACTTAAAAGATTTATCCCACAACAACTGCTATGTTGCGATATA
>MJUU01003563.1:3293-16902 GCA_002080025.1 Modiolus philippinarum | reverse complement strand
TCCCACAACAACTGGTATGCTGTCATATAGACAAATGATTATTTGGTCTGGGAAGGACACTTAAAGATGTATCCCACAACTAGTATGCTGTGATATAGACAAATGGTAATTTGGTTTAGTAAGGAGACTTACAGTATTTATCCTACAACAACTGCTATGCTGTTATATAGACAAATGGGCGTTGGGTTTGGTAACGGCACTTAAAGGATTTATCCCACAACAACTGGTATGCTGTGATATAGACAAATGGTCATTGTGTCTATTAGGGACACTTAAAGCATTTATCCCACAACAACTGGTATGCTGTGATATAGACAAATGGTCATTGTGTCTATTAAGGACACTTAAAGCATTTTTCCCACAAAAGCTGCTATGCTGTGAAATAGACAAATGGTCATTAGGTTTAGAAATGACACTTAAAGGATTTATCCCAAAACAACTGCTATGCTGTGATATAGACAAACGGTCATTGGGTATAGTAAGGACACCTAAAGGATTTATCCCACAACAAGTGGGATGCTGTGATATAGACAAATGGTCAATGGGTCTAGTATGGACACTTAAAGGATTTATCCTACAACAACTGCTATGCTGTGATATAGACAAATAGTCATTGTGTCCATTAAGGACACTTAGAGGATTTATCCCAAAACAACTGGTATGCTGTGATATAGACAAATGGTCATTGTGTCTATTAGGGACACTTAAAGCATTTATCCCACAAAAACTGCTATGCTGTGATATAGACAAATGTCATGAGGTTTAGTAAGGACACTAAAAGGATTTATCCCACAATATTTGCTATGCTTCGATATAGACAAATGGTCATTGTGTCTATTAAGGACACCTAAAGGATTTATCCCACAACAACTGCTATGCTGTTATATAGACAAATGGTCATTGGGTCTAGTAAGGACACTTAAAGGATTTATCCCACAACAACTGGTATGCTGTGATATAGACAAATGGTAATTTGGTCTAGGAAGGACACTTAAAGGATTTATCCAACAACAAATGGTATGCTGTGATATAGACAAATGGTCATTTGGTTCTTAAAGTATTTATCCCACAACAGCTGGTATGCTGCGATATAGACAAATGGTCATTGGGTTTAGTAAGGACACTTAAAGGATTTATCCCAGAACAACTGGTATGCTGTCATATAGACAAATGATTATTTGGTCTGGGAAGGACACTTAAAGATGTATCCCACAACTAGTATGCTGTGATATAGACAAATTTTAATTTGGTTTAGTAAGGAGATTTACAGTATTTATCCTACAACAACTGCTATGCTGTAATATAGACAAATGGGCGTTGGGTTTAGTAACGGCACTTAAAGGATTTATCCCACAACTGGTATGCTGTGATATAGACAAATGGTCATTGTGTCTATTAGGGACACTTAAAGCATTTCTCCCACAAAAGCTGCTATGCTGTGAAATAGACAAATGGTCATTAGGTTTAGTAAGGACACTTAAAGGATTGATCCCAAAACAACTGCCATGCTGTGATATAGACAAATGGTCATTGGGTTTAGTAAGGACACCTAAACGATTTATCCCACAACAAGTGGGATGCTGTGATATAGACAAATGGTCAATGGGTCTAGTATGGACACTTAAAGGATTTATCCCACAACAACTGCTATGCTGTGATATAGACAAATAGTCATTGTGTCTATTAAGGACACTTAGAGGATTTATCCCAAAACAACTGGTATGCTGTGATATAGACAAATGGTGATTGTGTCTATTAGGGACACTTAAAGCATTTATCCCACAAAAACTGCTATGCTGTGATATAGACAAATGTCATTAGGTTTAGTAAGGACACTAAAAGGATTTATCCTACAATATTTACTATGCTTCGATATAGACAAATGGTCATTGTGTCTTTTCAGGACACCTAAAGGATTTATCCCACAACAACTGCTATGCTGTTATATAGACAAATGGTCATTGGTTCTAGTAAGGACACTTAAAGGATTTATCCCACAAAAACTGGTATGCTGTGATATAGAAAAATGGTCATTTGGTCTAGGAAGGACACTTAAAGGATTTATCCAACACACAAATGGTATGCTGTGATATAGACAAATGGTCATTTGGTTCAGTAAGGACACTTAAAGCATTTATCCCACAACAGCTGGTATGCTGCGATATAGACAAATGGGCATTGGGTTTAGTAAGGACACTTAGAAGATTTGTCCCACAACAACTGGTATGCTGTCATATAGACAAATGATTATTTGGTCTGGGAAGGACACTTAAAGATGTATCCCACAACTAGTGTTCTGTGTTATAGACAAATTGCAATTTGGTTTAGTAAGGAGACTTACAGTATTTATCCTACAACAACTGCTATACTGTGATATAGACAAATGGGCGTTGGGTTTAGTAACGGCACTTAAAGGATTTATCCCACAACAACTGGTATGCTGTGATATAGACAAATGGTCATTGTGTCCATTAAGGACACTTAAAGCATTTCTCCCACAAAAGCTGCTATGCAGTGAAATAGACAAATGGTCATTAGGTTTAGAAAGGACACTTAAAGGATTTATCCCAAAACAACTGCTATGCTGTGATATAGACAAATGGTCATTGTGTCTATTAAGGACACTTAGAGGATTAATCCCAAAACAACTGGTATGCTGTGATATAGACTAATGGTCATTGTGTCTATTAGGGACACTTAAAGCATTTATCCCACAAAAACGGCTATGCTGTGATATAGACAAATGTCATTAGGTTAAGTAAGGACACTTAAAGGATTTATCCCACAATATTTGCTATGCTTCGATATAGACAAATGGTCATTGTGTCTATTAAGGACACCTAAAGGATTTATCCCACAACAGCTGGTATGCTGCGATATAGACAAATGGTCATTGCGTTTAGTAAAGACACTTAAAGGATTTATCCCACAGCAACTGGTGTGCTGTCATATAGAGAAATGGTCAATGGGTCTAGTAAGTAGTCTTAAGTTATTTATCTCAAAACAGCTGCTATGCTGTGATACAGACAAATGGTCATTGGGTTAAGTAAGGACACTTAAAGGATTTATCCCACAACAACTGGTACGCTGTGATATAGACAATTGGTCATTGGGTCTAGTATGGACACTCAAAGGATTTATCCCACAACAACTGCTATGCTGTGATATAGACAAATGGTCCTTTTGTCTATTCAGGACACTTAAAAGATTTATCCCAGAACAACTGGCATGCTTTGATATAGGCAAATGGTGATTTGTTCCAGGAAGGACATTTAAAGATGTATCCCACAGATAGTATGTTTTGATATAGACAAATGGTAATTTGGTTTAGTAAGGACACTTAAAGTATTTATCCCACAGCAACTGGTATGCTGTGATATAGACAAATGGCCATTGTGTCTTTTAGGGACACTTAAAGGAATTATCCCACAACAACTGTTATGCTGTGATATCGGCAAACGGTCATTGGGTTTAGTAAGGACACTTGAAGGATTTATCCCACAGCAACTGCTATGCTTTGATATAGACAAATGGTCATTGTGTCTATTAAGGACACCTAAAGGATTTATCCCACAACAACTGTTATGCTGTGATAAAGACAAATGGTCAATAGGCCTAGTAAGGACGCTGAAAGGATTAATCCCACAAGAACGGTTAAGCTATGATATAGACAAATCGTGATTGGGTCTAGTAAGGACACTTAAAAGATTTATCCCACAACAACCGCTATGCTGTGATATAGACAAATGGTCATTTTATCTATTAAGGACACTTTAAGAATTTATCCCACAACAAGTGGTATGCTGTGATATAGACAAATAATCATTTGGTCTAGGAAGGACACTTAAAGATATATCCCACAACTAGTATGCTGTGATATAGAGAAATGGTAAGTTGGTTTAGTAAGGACACTTAAAGTATTTATCCCACAACAACTGGTATGCTGTGACATAGATAAATGGTCATTGGGTTTAGTAAGAACATTCAAGGGATTTATCCCACAACAACTCCTACGCTGTGATATAGACAAATGGTCGTTGGGTTTAGTAAGGGCACTTAAAGGATTAATCCCAGTACAACTGCTATGCTGTGATATAGACAAATAGTTATTGTGTCTAATAAGGACACTTAAAGGATTTATACCACAACAACTGGTGTGCTGTGATATAGACAAATGGTCATTGTGTCTATTAGGGACATTTAAAAGATCTATCCCACAACAACTGCTATGCTGTGATATAGACAAATAGTCATTGTGTCTATCAAGGAGACTTAAAGGATTTATCCCACAACAACTGCTATGCTATATGATATAGGCAAATGGTCATTAGGTCTAGTAAGGACACTTAAAGGATTTATCACACAACAACTGCTATGCTGCGGTGTAGACGAATGGTCATTGTGTCTATTAACGACACTTAAAGGATTTATCCCACAACTGCTATGCTGTGATATAGACAATTGGTTATTAGGTCTAGTAAGGACACTCAAAGGATTTATCCCACAACAACTGCTATGCTGTGAAATAGACAAATGGTCATTAGGTCTAGTAAGGACACTCAAAGGATTTATCCCACAACAACTGCTATGCTGTGATATAGACAAATGGTCATTAGGTCTAGTAAGGACACTCAAAGGATTAATCCCACAACAACTGCTATGCTGTGATATGGACAAATGGTCATTAGGTCTAGTAAGGACACTTAAAGGATTTATCCCACAACAACTGGTATGCTGTGATATAGACAAATGGTCATTTGATTCAGAAAGGACACTTAAAGTATTTATCCCACAACAGCTGGTATGCTGCGATAAAGACAAATGGGCATTGGGTTTATTAAGGACACTTAAAGGATTTATCCCACAGCAACTGTTATGCTGTCATATAGAGAAATGGTCAGTGGGTATAGTAAGGACACTTAAGGTATTTATCCCAAAACAGCTGCTATGCTGTGATACAGACAATGGTCATTGGGTTTCGAAAGGACACTGAAAGGATTTATCCCACAACAACTGGTATGCTGCGATATAGACAAATGGTTCTTTTGTCTATTGGGGACACTTAAAGGATTTATCCCACAACAACTGGCATGCTGTGATATAGACAAATGGTCATTTTTTCCGTTAGGGACACTTAAAGGATTTATCCCACAACAACTGCTATGCTGTGAAATAGACAAATGGTCATTTGGGTTTAGTAAGGTCACTTAAAGGATGTATCCCACAACAACTGCTATGCTGTGATATAGAAAAATGGTTGTTGGGTTTAGTGAGGACACTTAAAGGATTTATCCCACAACATCTGCTAAGCTTTATTATAGACAAATGGTCATTGTGTCTATTGAGGACACCTAAAGGATTTATTGCAGAAAAACTGCTATGCTGTGGTATAGACAAATGGTCAATAGGTCTAGTAAGGACACTCACACAACAACTGCTATGCTATGATATAGACAAATGGTCATTGGGTCTAGTAAGGACACTTAAAGGATTTATTCCACAACAACTGCTATGTAGCGATATAGACGAATGGTCATTGTGTCTATTAAGGACACTTAAAGGATTTATCCCACAGCAACTGGTATGCTGTGATATAGACAAAAGGTCATTTGGTTCAGTAAGGACCCTTAAAGTATTTATCCCACAACAGCTGGTATGCTGCGATATAGACAAATGGTCATTGGGTTAGTAAGGACACTCAAAGGATTTATCCCACACCAACTGCTATGCTGTGATATAGACAAATGGTCATTTTGTCTATTAAGGACACTTAAAGGATTTATCCCACAACAACTGGTATGCTGTGATATAGACAAATCGTCATTTGGTCTAGTAAGGACACTTAAAGATATATCCCACAACTAGTATGCTGTGATATAGAGAAATGGTAAGTTGGTTTAGTAAGGACACTTAAAGTATTTATCCCACAACAACTGGTATATTGTGATATAGATAAATGGTCATTGGGTTTAGTAAGAACACTCAAGGGATTTATCCCACAACAACTCCTATGCTGTGATATAGACAAATAGTCGTTGGATTTAGTAAAGGCACTTAAAGGATTTATCCCAGTACAACTGCTATGCTGTGATATAGACAAATAGTCATTGTGTCTAAGACATTTAAAGGATTTATACCACAACAACTGGTGTGCTGTGATATAGACAAATGGTCATTGTGTCTATTAGGGACATTTAAAGGATCTATCCCACATTAACTGCTATGCTGTGATATAGACAAATGGTCATTGTGTCTATCAAGGACACTTAAAGGATTTATCCAACAACAGATGGTATGCTGTGATATAGACAAATGGTCATTTGGTTCAGTAAGGACACTTAAAAGTATTTATCCCATAACAGCTGGTATGCTGCGATATAGACAAATGGTCATTGGGTTTTGTAAGGACACTTAAAGGATTTATCCCACAACAACTGGTATGCTGTGATATAGACAATTGGTCATTGGGTCTAGTTTGGACACTCAAAGGATTTATCCCACAACAACTGCTATGCTGTGATATAGACAAATTGTCCTTTTGTCTATTAAGGACACTTTAAAGATTTATCCCACCAGAACTGGTATGCTTTGATATAGGCAAATGGTGATTTGTTCCAGGAAGGACATTTAAAGATGTATCCCACAACTAGTATGCTGTTATATAGAGAAATGGTAAGTTGGTTTAGTAAGGACACTTAAAGTATTTATCCCACAACAACTGGTATGCCGTGATATAGATAAATAGTCATTGGGTTTAGTAAGAACGCTCAAAGGATTTATCCGACAACTCCTATGCTGTGATATAGACAAATGGGCGTTGGGTTTAGTAAGGACATTTAAAGGATTTATCCCACAAGAATTGCTATGCTGTGATATACACAAATAGTCATTGTGTCTAATAAGGACACTTAAAGGATTTATACCACAACAACTGGTGTGCTGTGATATACACAAATGGTCATTGTGTCTATTAGAGACATTTAAAGGATCTATCCAACAACAACTGCTATGCTGTGATATAGACAAATGGTCATTGTGTCTATTAAGGACACCTAAAGGATTGATCCAACAACAACTGCTATGCTGTGATATAGACAAATGGTCAATAGGTCTAGTAAGGACAGTGAAAGGACTAATGCCAAAAAAACTGCCATGCTGTCATATAGAGAAATGGTCAATGGGTCTAGTAAGTACTCTTAAGTTATTTATCTCAAAACAGCTACTATGCTATGATACAGACAAATGGTCATTGGGTTAAGTAAGGACACTCAAAGGATTTATCCCACAACAACTGGTATTCTGTGATATAGACAATTGGTCATTGGGTCTACTTTGGACACTCAAAGGATTTATCCCACAACAACTGCTATGCTGTGATATAGACAAATGGTCATTGGGTCTATTAAGGACACCTAAAGGATGTATCCCACAACAACTGCTATGCTATGATATAGACAAATGGTCATTGGGTCTAGTAAGAACACTTAAAGGATTTATCCCACAACTACTGCTATGCTGTGAGATAGACGAATGGTCATTGGGTCTAGAAAGGACACTTACAGGATTTATCTCACAACAACGGGTATGCTGTGATATAGACAAATGGTCATTGTGTCTATTAAGGACACTTGAAGGATTTATACCACAACTGGTATGCTGTGATATAGACAAGTGGTGACTGGGTCTAGGAAGGACACTTAAAGGATTTATCCCACAACTGGTATGCTGTGATATAGACAAATGGTCATTTGGTTCAGTAAGGATCCTGAAAGTATTTATCCCACAACAACTGGTATGCTATGATATAGACAAATGGTCATTGGGTTCAGTAAGGATACCCAAAGGATTTATCCCACAACAACTGCTATGCTGTGATATAGACAAATGATCGTTGGGTTTAGTAAGGACACTTAAAGGATTTATCCCACAACAGCTGGTATATTGTGATATAGACAAATGGTCATTGTGTTTAGTAAGGACACTTAAGGGATTTATCCCACAACTGCTATGCTGTGATATAGACAAATGATCATTGTGTTTAGTAAGGACACTAACAGGATTTATCCCACAACACTGGTATGCTGTGATATAGACAAATGGTCAATGGGTCTAGTATGGACACTTAAAGGATTTATCTCACAACAACGGGTATGCTGTGATATAGACAAATGGTCCTTGGGTCTAGTATGGACTCTCAAAGGATTTATCCCACAACAACTGCTATCCTGTTATATAGACAAATGGTCATTGGGTTTAGTAAGGACACTTAAAGGATTTATCCCACAACACCTGGTATGCTGTGATATAGACAAATGGTCAATGGGTCTAGTACGGACACTTAAAGGATTTATCCCACAACACCTGGTATGCTGTGATATAGACAAATGGTCAATGGGTCTAGTATGGACACTTAAAGGATTTATCCCACAACACCTGGTATGCTGTGATATAGACGAATTTTCATTGGTGTTAGTAAGGACACTTAAAAGATTATTCCCACATCTGCTATCCTGTTATATAGAGAAATGGTCATTGGGTTTAGTAAGGACACTTAAAGGATTTATCCCACAACAACTGGTATGCTGCGATATTGACAAATGGTCATTGGGTTTAGTAAGGACTCTTAAATGATTTGTCGCACAGCAACTGGTATACTGTAATATAGAGAAATGGTCAATTGGTCTAGGAAGGACACTTCAGGCATTTATCCCAAAACAGCTGCAATGCTGTGATATAGACAAATGGTCATTGTGTTTAGTAAGGACACTTAAAGGATTTATCCCACAACAACTGCCATGCTGTGATATAGAAAAATGGTCATTGGGACTAGTAAGGACACTTAAAGTATTTATCCCACAACTGCTATGCTGTGATATAGAGAAATGGTCATTAGGTATAGTAAGGACACTTAAAGGATTTATCCCGCAACACCTGGTATGCTGTGATATAGACAAATGGTCAATGCGTCTAATATGAACACTCAAAGTATTTATCCCACAACAACTGGTATGCTCTGATATAGACAAATGGTCATTGGGTCTAGTATTGACTCTCAAAGGATTTATCCCACAACAACTGCTATGCTGTGATATAGACAAATGGTCGTTGGGTTTAGTAAGGACACTTAAATGATTTATCCCACAACAACTGCTATGCTGTGATATAGACAAATGCTCATTTTGTCTATTATGGAAATTTAAAGGATTAATCCCACAACAACTGGTATACTGTGATATAGACAAGTGGTCATTGGGTTTAGTAAGGACACTCAAAGGATTTATCCCACAACAACTGCTATGCTGTGATATAGACAAATGGTCGTTCGGTTTAGTAAGGACACTTAAATGATTTATCCCACAACAACTGCTATGCTGTGATATGGACAAATGATCATTGGGTTTAGTAAGGACACTTAAAGGACTTATCCCACAACAACTGCGATGCTGTGATATAGACAAATGGTCATTGGGTTTAGTAAGGACACTTAAAGGATTTATCCCACAGCAACTGCTATGCTGCTATATACACAAATGGTCATTGTGTTTATTCAGGACACCTAAAGGATTTATCCCACAACAACTGGTATGCTGTGATATAGACAAATGGTCATTGGGTATAGTAAGGACACTTAAAGGATTTATCCCACAACTGCAATGCTGTGATATAGACAAATGGTCATTGTGTCTATTAAGGACACTTAAAGGTTTTATCCAACAACAACTTGTATGCTGTGATATAGAGAAATGGTCATTTTGTCTAGTAAGGACACTCAAAGGATTTATCCCACAACAACTGGTATGCTGTGATATAGACAAATGGTCATTGGGTTTACTAAGGACACTTAAAGGATAGACAAATGGTCAATGGGTCTAGTAAGGACACTTAAAGTAATAATCCCACAACAACTGCTATGCTCTGATACAGACAAATGGTCATTGGGTTTAGTAAGGACACTAAAAGGATTTATCCCACAACTGGTATGCTGTGATATAGACAAATGGTCATTGAGTTTAGTAAAGACACTTAAAGGATTTATCCCACAACTGCTATGCTGTGATATAGACAACTATCAAGGACACTTAAAGGATTTATCCCACAACAAGTGGTATGCTGTGATATAGAGAAATGGTCAATTGGTCTATTATGGACACTGAACGGATTAAACCACAGCAACTGGTATGCTGTGATATACATGAATGGTCATTGGGTTTAGTAAGGACACTTAAAGGTTTTATCCCACAACAACTGGTATGCTGTGATATAGACAAATGGTCATTTGGTATGGAAGGAAACTTAAAGGATTTATCCCAAAACATCTGGTATGCTGTGATATAGACAAAGGGTCATTTGGTTCAGTAAGGACCCTTAAAGTATTTATCCCACAACAACTGGTATGCATTGATATAGACAAATGGTCATTGGGTTTATTAAGGACACTCAAAAGGATTTTTCCCACAGCAACTGCTATGCTGTGATATAGACAAATGATTATTGAGTTAAGTAATGACACTTAAAGGATTTATCCCACAACAGCTGGTATATTGTGATAAAGACAAATGGTCATTGTGTTTAGTAAGGACACTCAGAATATTTATCCGACAACAACTGGTATGCTGTGATATAGACGAATGATCATTGGGGTTAGTGAGGACACTTAAAGGATTTATCCCACAACCACTGCTATGCTGTGATATAGACAAATGGTCATTGTTTTTAGTAAGGACACTTAAATGATTTATCAGACAACAACTGCTATGCTGTGATATAGACAACTGGTTATTGGGACTAGTAAGGACACTTAAAGGATTTATCCCACAACACCTGGTATGCTGTGATATAGACAAATGGTCCTTGGGTCTAGTATGGACTCTCAAAGGATTTATCCCACAACTGCTATGCTGTGATAAAGACAAATGGTCATTGTGTCTATTAAGGACACTTAAAGGATTTATCCCACAACAACTGCTATGCTGTGATATAGACAAATGGTCATTGGGTTTAGTAAGGACACTTAAAGGAGTTATCCCACAACAACTGGTATGCTGTGATATAGACGAATTGTCATTGGGGTTACTAAGGAGACTTAAAGGATTTATCCCACAACAACTGCTATGCTGTGATACAGACAAATGGTCATTAACTGAGTACATTAATAGAAAATCTGCCCCAGTATTAGGACTCTGGATATTTCGTACGCTAAGCAATATTTCTTCAAATTATCTTTTTCACAGAAGAGATCGTCCAATACATTATTCAGAGATAGGCACATACCTACCCTTTATTTCTTTTATAAACCGAGAGTCTGAAATCCTTTCTGCCATCTCCAACTGAGTAGATAGATAATCTTCCCCTGTATTTGGGAAGTGGATATTTCCGGTGCTTAGCAATATTATTTCAAATAATCTTTTCAAGGAAGAGATCGTCCTTAACATTTTTCATACTAGGTGATATGCACATACCTACCTTTATTTCTTTTGTAAACCGAGAGCCTTAAATCTTTCCTGCCATCATCAACTGAGTACATTGATAATGTGACCTAGTATTACGACACTGGATTTTCCTACACTTAGCAGTATTATTTGAAAACATCCCATCAAAGAAAAAAATCGTCCAAAATAATGTTCCTACAACTGAAAGGCACCTACCTACCCTATATATTTTTTGTAATACAAGAGCATTAAATCCTTCCTGTCATCATCAACCGAGTAGATTAATAGATAATCTGCCCTAGTATTAGGACACTGGATATTTTCTACGTTAAGCAATATTATTTCAAATTATCTTTTCAATGAAGAGATCGTCCAAAACATTGTTCATACTAGTGATGGGCATATACCTACCCTTTTTACTTCTTCTGTAAACCCGTAGCTTTTTAATACTTCCTCCCATCATCAACTGAGTAGATTAATAGATAATCTACCCCAGTATAAGGGCAGTTATGCAATATTATTTCAAATGATCTTTGCAAGGAAGATATCGTCAAAAACATTGACTGTTCATACTAGTGATAGGCTCATAACTACCCTTTATTTCTTTTGTTAACCGAGAGGATGAAATCGTTCCTACCATCATCAACTATATCTTTTGTAAAACGGAGTGCCTCAAAGAAGTAAGTGAAAACCGAACCGTCAGTCCAAAAAAGAAAAGTCCAAAGGCAATGACAACATCGGAAACACAAAGATACAAAGACTTCACACAAGTATGGCACAGAAAAGAAAAATGGGGACACACATACAGATGAACAACACGGACGCAATAAAAAAGCATGGGTGAGATCAGGTGCACCGGTAGAGTAAGCGTCTCCTGTTTCTTATAAGACACCCGCCGTGTTGATCATGTCAATTCCGGTAATGAAGTCAAATCCGGTGGAGGAAAAGAAACTTAAGTTGTTAAAGGGAAAGATCTGCTGTCATCTGGGAAACAGATATCCCATAGCGGTCCACAAGATCGTGATGTCGACCGTAAAACTTCTGCAGTGATGACTTCAAGTTATGGGTAACATACCCTTGTCTAAGTGGCCTATTTGTAAGCAACAGAGCTCTGGCAAGGAAGTCAAGGTATTGACCACATGCCCTTGAGTAGCGAATGAATTGAGAAATGTAAACCCCATATGCTGGCGCTGCTGGAATGTTGCTACAAAGAAAAGGAGGTTAACTATTGGAAACGTGAAGTCATATTCCTGCAATAATCAACTAAGTATATTATTAGATATTCTACCCCAGTATTGGGACTCTGGATATTTCCTACGCTCAGCAATATTATTTCAAATTTCCTTTTCAAGGATGAGATTGTCCTACTAGTGATAGGCACATATCTACCCTTTATTATCCCCTCGTCCAACGGAGTTGGGGAGGGGATATAGCATCTCGCCCGTCTGTCTGTCCGTCCGTTTTTCCCACCTCCGGTTTGAGTTTTGAGTTAAGGTTTGAGTTAAGGTTCATATTTGAGAAACTACATGTGGCACATCAATCATCTTTGGTCAGTGGATGTCTTGGAGAGTGGTGCTACTTCAGATGATAATTGAGTCACTCTGACCTACATTTTATGCTTCAATGACTATGGTTAAGGTTTGCGTTAAGGTTCATATCTGAGAAACTACATGTGGCACATCAATCATCTTTGGTCAGTGGATGCATCTTGGAGAATGATGCTGCTTCAGATGATAATTGGGTCACTAAGGTTTGCATTAAGGTTCATATCTGAGAAACTACATGTGGCACATCTTTCATCCTTAGTAAGTGGATGTTTCTTGGAGAGTGGTGCTGCTTCAGATGATACTCGGGTCACTCTGACCTACATTATATGCTTGAATGACTCAGGTTAAAGTTTTCATTAAGGTTCATATTTGAGATACTACATGTTGTGTATCAATCACATTTGGTCTGTGGATGTGTACTGGAAAGCCTAGCAGCTTTAGATGATAATTGGATCAGTCCGACGTACATTTTACACTTGACTGTATTTGGTTAAAGCTTGCATTAAGGTTTAAATCTGAGACACTACATGCGGCAATTAATCATCTTTGGTCAATGAATGCATCTTGGAGAGTCTTGCAGCATCAGATGATAATTGGGTCACTTTGACCTACATTTTACACTTGACTGACTTG
>MJUU01003561.1:66517-89596 GCA_002080025.1 Modiolus philippinarum | reverse complement strand
AAATTCAAATGGTCGTCCCCTAATCAAAAGTGAACTATTATTAATAACTATTGTGAATGATTTCTTTTTTCGTCTCCAATTACAGAGTACATGTACATGTATACATGTACACTATTCGTAAAAAAATTTGATTCATGTGACTTTACTGCATTTTCACTTATAAAATTTCTTTTAAGTTGTGCTCTTTGTTTATTTATCCATGAAAAAGAGAAACGGAGATTAGGGAAAGTTATACACATGGGAATGCCATCAATCTTGTATAGACAGAATATCTGTGTTGATAGCGATAAAATGAGATAAAAATTGATGAGGATTTATCTCGCGTATCACAGGAATTCAAATTGAAAAGATGATTATAAACTTAATCCTTAAATGAGTCAATTTTCTGGATTTTATAATAAAATTTAATTTATGTGCATTTATGATAACTTTACTTTCAACTGGATTAACCACAAGCATAATATATTTGGTGTTCGTACATCGAGAAAATGTAGTTCGAACACAATAAAATGGAATTTCAAATTAGATCGATTTACATAAATTAAATCATCTTCAAGTGATTGCACTCTTTGAAGAGCAGATGTTCTTTACACATTGTCATAGCCATCAAAGCGTGTGGTATTTCATTACAAAATCTCGACTGTATTCGACGTGCATATAACCAATACACAAATTTCCATTCTTTAGAGAATGAAGACATTTTCAAACTGGATTTATGCAATTACAACATCTAAGTGATAAACAAGAGGAATTAGATTTAAAACGATCGCACTGCAGCTCTCATTACAATTTAACGGTTTCCATGGCGACTAAACAACATCTACACGTGCAGTAAAAATGCAAGGTGCTATTGTCTCTGTGATTTTTATTGTCGGACCATAAGGAACAAAGAGCTCAGGTAACTAAGATTTTTTACTGTTCGTGCCCTCTGAATGTTTTTCATCAAATCTTTTTGTTTTTGTTTTTGTTTTGTTTTTGTTTTTATTTTGTTTTTGCTGTGTTTTTTTAATGTTCTATGTTTTATTTGTTTTTTTTTTTCTGTTTTTGTATTATTTTCGTTTTTTAGAAGTTTTTTTTCAGTTCTTTTATTCTTATTATTCGGAGTCGATTTTAATTTAGTTGTTGTTTTTCGTATACACAAATTGATATTCTCATAAACATTTTGACGAGTTTATTTAATTTAGAAATGTTCAGTCGTATATTTGATACAATTATCATTCCATGTTGATAATATTTCAATGACGACTTTGTGTACCAGGTTACGAAATGTGATAATGAACAAAGCGTCAGAAATTTTATTGAAATTATGCACGATAAACGAAATGTCGTCGATACCATTATGAGGGGGGTGACCCGCTTTTTTGAATTGGGGAAAAGGGTAAAACAGTTTTGGAAATGGGGAAAAATTATGAAAAACAAAATAAGTCGGAAGTGGGAATCGTTTAAATTGGGAAAATGGGCCAAAAAATATGGGAAACAGTAAAAAAGGTTTATTTGGGAAATGGGAGAACAGACACCCGTGCCGTGTCATCCCCTCCATTATAAAGACAAACCGAACTTGTTTTTGATACAATGTATATATCCTTTGGAATTCAAGCTCAGACCTATTTAGCAATCTGGAGAAGTGCAGCTGGTAAATTGTTTCGAGTACATGTTTTACCGTAGGCAGGGTACAAAAAAGCAAACTTTTGGTATAAATTTCTTTTACAAACCAACAGCAAATATCAGTTTATAGCGAATGTACCTATTAAAGACTATTCAATTTTTACTTTGAGATTTCATTATCTGTTTTGAAAAACAAAATAATCTGATGCAGGATACTTTCAACACACACTGTGAAGTCAAATTTGGAAAACAGATGTTGAGCCGTTCATTCAAAAAAATGCTATAAAATCTCAGCCATTACCCGTTTCATTTAGAACTTGTGAAAATTCTGTGCAGAATAAGGGAAACATTGACAAATGCAGCAAAAATAACCCTGCCTGGAACCCTCTTTTTACGCAATTGACTAATTGGGGATTAACACGGGCTCTGTGATCCTGCATGGCTCCAATCTGTTTTGAAGATTGAGCTCCAGGCTTCAACACATGGCTCCAGTCTTCAATACAAGGCTCCATATTCCGACACTAGGGCTCCAGGCTACAACACGAGGGGTCCGGGTTCAAACACTAGGGTTCAAGGCTACAAAACAAGCACCCCGGGTTCAAAACACTAGGGCTCCAGGCTACAGCACAAGGGCTACGGATTCAAACACTAGGGATCCGGGCCAAAATAAATTCGCTCTGGGATCTCAGAGATCTGCGGTTCCCGTATTATTACCCAATAATAACACGGGCTCCACGGCTCTCTAAAAGCCCAGGGACCAACAACACGGACTCCTTAGCTCCCTGAGAGCACAGAACCAATGTACATTTTGAATGTAGTGCCCAGAGCCAAAATGCTGGACCCTTGGGACCTTATGTTGGAGCCTGGAGTCGGCCAAAACATAACCCTTACTGCGACACACTCGTACCATACAATATGTTGGCAACATCCCCCTGATGTAAAGTTTGTTATTGTATGAAATTATATTTTTTGGAATGACTCAGATTATCAGTTTTAATATAATCAATATATTGGTAATATCGTGTGTAATTATGACTCAGTAACTTTCTCCTGTCAGAAATCGATGCTAATTTCTGAAATCTGAAAATTACTGAAATCGCATTCAACACCGTTCATACATATAAAACTGGTTACTTCCGAATGGAAGGATACGTGAAATCATACCCTTCATATGTATTAAACGAAATGAAATGTTGCAGCACTAACGCATACATCTCTCATAGATATTTATAATTATCTTGCATTACGAAATGACATAAAAACGATTTATGTTATGCTTTTTGCTGGATTATTTATCAAATGTAACACAAGTATGAGTTTATTTATTTATGAAGATCCATAAAGGCTTTTTGGCATTGCTATACGTTTTTCGTTGTTTTATGTGTTACCTAAATACCGAAGATATACATGGATTAAAATTCACTACATGCCAAACATATGTTGGTATTTATATATACAATTTTGGGCCATGTTCTCAAGAAACTTAGAAACTTAAGAATTAATAACACAATGACACAGCATTTTCCTTATAGAAAAGAAAAGAAAAAAATGGTGTATTTTGTTTAACCTTCAAATAACAAACTAAATCAGTTAAAAAATAATAAAACACTCTTGCATGTATTACATTTGTAAATATTTCTGATTTTAAAGAAAGTGTATGAATGTCTTAAAGTATATCTAACAACGGGTTCCTAACTGGCAAAAAATTGGGGATATTGTTATTTTGCATAATCATTTATTCATCGGACATTTTATTCAAAATTTTGTTGCAGGAGACAGTTTGTATAAACGAAAGGGGGAACCGCGATCGAGTATAAAGCTGATAATTTTACTAGATTGCAGAAAGTATAAGGTCCATGCTCATTCCAGATCAAATGTAATTGCACTAATGTCATTATATAAAGAATCGAGCAAATGTTTCTTGTCTTGTAAACTATCTCCGATCCAAACAAATGCAATTTGACCCTACCATGCTCCTGAGGGGGCCGGACCTTTTTCGGGATGCCAGGATTGGAAGTTTTTTAAGCTCGGGAATTCGGGATTTCTATAATGTAAGCCCGGGATTTCGGGAAAATATGCACCGGGAATTGAGAATGAATTCCCGCTTGACCTGGGGTCATTCGGACTAAACTGCGTCACGTAACATTGTGACGTCCGAAAATCAATATTGTGACGTCAAAATCGTCCGGGAAAATTCACCAATTGGAAACTCGTCTATCGGGAATTAATAAGTTTTAAGGTCCTATATACTTCGAGATTTCGGGATTTAATAAAAAATAAAGGCAGGATTCCGGGATGAGACACCCTGCAGCCCCTTCTTCTCAGCGGAGACGGAGATATCAGAATGAGAATAAAGAGAAAGAATATATTTGACTTTTGATATATTTTTTATTTGTCACCGAGATGATTACACAAATAATCAAAGCATTCAGCAGGGGTCTAACAATTTTATTATATTTTGTAGATATAGAGCTGAGTGAATTATTTTCCTGAACAATTGTCGTGTTGAGAATGTTATAGCACAATTTTAAGTCAATTAATAATTTGTTTCTATAAGAAGGTCTCTGGTATCGATTTATCAAATAGGTTAGGAATCAAGAGTCTATGTGCCTAGACCTGATTTAGCAGTCAAACCATTGCTCTTTGGGAGACAATGCGTGCAGTTTATTGGCGTAATTTTGCTTTTCCGACTTTTAAGTGCCCACTGTTTTCTTACAATGTTTGTTGTTCAGTTTGGTTAGAATGATGATGAGATCGTTCATGAAGTGACGTCGGAGTACGTATCCCAACTCACGTGTCCAAACTTCACGAGACAACTGACGTAGCAGTATTTTATGTTTATAATATTTTTAAGATTTGTTACAAGAATTCCACCTTAAATTTACCTACATTGTACCTAACGGAATGGATATTTTGCATGAAGAACTGTGCAGCAGTAAATGACAACTGTCCACCAGAAAATGAACAATATGCAAGCGATCACTGCTAGAAATACAAAATGCACATACATCTGTCAATTCTAATTTCTAAATGCATTCATCATCACATGGCGCGCGTGAAAACCATCAACGTGTCTGTGATGTTGTTTTCTGATTGCTATTTAATGGTTTGATGGCATTCTCGAGATTCGCTGTTATGAATAATGAATATCAGATTGGATTAGTGAATGGTGAAATCTGCATGAGAAAATAAACAATTGTCGTGTTTTGATATGGTAAATTTTTTTCATAGTATTAATTTAAACAAATCGAAACCATGTGCTCACGGGGTTTCCGTTTCATATAATATGAAAGGAAAAAGATATATCCGTGACTTTTATTATATTGCTGTTTTATCTAACATTTGATTTATTAATTAATTGCAAATGAATCCCCTTTGCTTCATGGAAATACAAAGGTCTTGGAATGCAAACATGAATACAAACATAATACCTATAAAAACCCAATTGAAGATGATACTCCTCTTCTATTCATGCATGACTGTCAAATAAAAGAGTCACATTTTTCTGTATCTTCCAGGTTTTTATATACAAAGAATAACACTTTTCTTATGGTTCATATTATAAAACTATGAGCTGTATCCGCCTAACACAGTCTACTGCTAGGATTCAAACACCATCAAAGATAGATATATTATTCACGCACGTAAGAAATTCTTATTCCCTAGTTTTGATTCGTTCCACTCATGAAAAATTTCAGATCTTTAATTTACTCAAACATATTAATCTCAGTTTACACTGAGTTCTTCTTAAACATTTATCCACGGCTCAAGGGCTCACTACAAGTACAATATCAAAAACGTGCTTTTTGGATGAACGGATTAAACGGACGAACAGATGGACAGACCAATACCGTAAAGACGGACGCAACAAACAGACGGACAGACAGGGAGACAGGTATTAAATTGTATACTTCAACTCTTTGAGACGGGAGGATGAAAAGTTTGAAGTTATTTTGATTTAAAGAAAATTGGTTCTTAATCGAACTGACTTAATAAAATTCTCGTAGAGAACACTCAGACTTTCATTAAACAATATGTTTCTTCTATTAACACTTTGTATAAGAACTAATTTTCTCTCGAAGTCATTTACTTTCTATCTTTCAACAGTTGGGATTTAATTGCGTTACCACGCGACTTCAGCAGATTTTCAATTGAAACAACTACTTTAACATGTGCTCAATGTTGAGATGGTATATCTTCTTTCAAAACATTTACAGGGGTCACACCAATTGTTCATCTTCTAAGACACGTTCTAAGACAGAAATAACCCATTAGCAATTCAAAAACAATTTTCTGCAGCTATTCCGAATTCCTCATAGACATAAAAAAGCTCTTGTATTATAATTTATCATGCTCACTTTTATAACATGGATTTACATAGTAATTGGGAAAAAAAAGAAGGTTGGAGTACAATTGATTCAGGAAAAGAAACCTATAAATAAATTAAAAAATTGTCTTGAGCTATTGCTTTTATCAAAGAAAAAGTCACGTGACTAAATAACATAATTCTACAAAAATCCCGGGTCCTATCTGGTAATCGATCCCGGGACCTATTGATTCGAGCAAGACTTCATACCGAATGAGCTGAAGAAATGCTTCTTTACCCAGTCAATTAACAGGCTATTAAAACCTACCAACTACGTCTCGGGATGACAGTACTGTCACTTTAACCCACCATACTTCCTATGTACAGACTCCAGCATACACCTGTACATCTCTACATTAACCTTGGCTACAGCCTCATGATAGGTGCCAATGCATGATTCTAGCTTGCTTATCAATGGGCACTTTTGGCCTTCGTGGAGACAGAAAGAACGCCAATTGTCAATGACAGAATTAAGGTTGGGAGTCTGCCAACAGTCTACATGTACTTGTACAAATTTGGAAATAAAGCATTGAAATTTCATTAGATCACTTCCTTAATCAAATACACAAATTAACTCCAAAACCGTGTGTGTCGGCGGAGTGGATATATCTGCGACTTAAGGTGCAAAATAATGATAAAATGTATACTTTGAGCCGCTGCAGACGAGTTGAACTTTCAAAGCAAGTAGATTTCTTTTTGTGCAAAGCAAACAGCTAGTACATTCTGACATTGTATTCAAAAGCACATTACAGATTAAAACATAGATATTATTTCACAAATGTTAAACACTGAATGAAAGAAATACAGACAAACTGACAAATAAAAGTGATGATATGCCAAAATGTGTGATATTTACTGATAAATTGCTCTAAAAAATAGATAAGTTATTTAAAAAATATGTTTTGGTATAGGTTTCGTGTGTTGTATGAATTTAAGAATGAATGAAATGATTTGACACATGTGATTATGTTGTTGTACATCGTATAAATGAATATCAGTATCTTTTTTCTACAAATTTTTGCACTTTTTTGCCCTAAAATATCAAAGCAGGTAGTCTATATTGCCAAAATTGTAAAACCCGCGAAGGAAAGAATATGGAAGAGGGCTTGAATTTTTGGAGTTATGTTCACGCTTGCTCATTGATGAATGTGTCCCACCGTCAGCTAAATTTTGGATAATTAGTGAAATAATACAACCTTCCCGGCAAAAATTAACTCGAAATTATCTAACCCAGGCCATTGAATAATCGTGATTTTCTACAACACAGACCATAGAACATTTTTTTATTTATCAAATCACTGGCCCATATAGGGCCAAATGAGCATATACACCAAGGGTTGATTGAATTTTGTTTCAAGTGTAGGGGCCATAGCATTTGCTGATTAAAAGATTTTACTGGTATCAAATAGATGTTGCGTTTCTGATTTATGATAACTTGGCGCCTATCAACTTCACGTGGAACTGTAACTTCGATTTGCATCATCAAAAGAAATATATACATTTGAAGTCTTATATGATTGCTGAAAATTCTGACACACCTTCGTGCGAGTTTTAGAATTTAAGAGACGTTAGTTGTCGAAATGGCCATCTGCATTACTTACTATGTTTTTTTTTTTAAATTCAATAAAGTAAGTGAGAACCGAACCATCAGCGGATCCAGAGGGGCTGGGGCTCTGGGAGTGGAACCCCTCCCCCTCTTTTCTGGACGATCATGTATTTTCTAATGAATATCCTGATGATTTTAAGAAATATCCCCCAAAATTTTCGCGACATATTTTTCATTTCCAATTGGACCCCCCCTTTTTTCCAATGCCTGGATCCGCGCCTGCGAACCATCAATCTAAACTAAATATTCCAAGGACAATGGCAACATCGGAAAAAACAAAGAGACAAAGACATAACATGAGGTCGGCACAAATTAGAAAAATAAAAAAACACACACATATACAAAAATAAACAACACGGACCCAATAAAATACCATGGATTAGATCAGGTGCATCGGTAGAACGAGCATTTCCTGTTTCTCATAAGACACCTGCCGTGTTGAAAATGTCAACTCCGGTAGTAAAGTTAAATCCGGTGGAGGAAAACAAACTTTATCTGAAACGAGAAAGATCTGTTGTCATCGGTATGCAAGATCGTAATAAGTTTCAAATTTGTGTTGAATACAACATTACTTACCATTATATTTGGTGAAACTGGAAAAGGAAGACAAGAAAATAAATGTTCAGCCCTCCCCCCAATCAAATGCATTTACCCAAGCTCCGTCGTAAGATGACTGAGATAAGGGAGGTAACTTGCCCCGTCATGGATAGCGGAAGACAGGGAATCAGGGCAGTTTTCTTTGGTTATTTCAGAGGGGCAAATACAATGTCATTAAGGACATTTAGAATATTGGATTTTGATTTTAATTCTCATGTCTTATTAGTTTTAGTTTTACTAAACAATGATGGAAAATGTTTTTAATCAGCAAACACGTGTAAAACTATTAGATTAGATTTCTACAGAACAGAAAGATAGTTGTTTACATTAAAAATTACGTCATATTTTTAAGACCGACAAAGATATACAATTTATATAATGGAAAATGCCACAGTGCACAAGATAGTCTTTGATCTAAAATAAACTTTACGATTTTGAACATTTGTGTCCGTTGAAAAAGTTCTTTCAATTTAGATTTTGGTACCATCAGCTGGTTAGTTAATCAAATTGAAATCCAATTTATATCCAACATCCCCTTAAACTATCAAAACTAATTTCCATTGACCAACCTAACGGAAGTGAAACCGAGTTTCAAATAAATAAAATGTTTTTGATTGCATAAAAATGTTAATTTTATATTCTAGAAGTTGTTACATTGATCTGCACTTAGACATAAGTTGTCGGATTGGCCGTATGCAGAAACTAAACCAATTACATTATCAACTTCATATTGCGCTTATCAAAATAAGGTTTTTCAAATTTCTGATTAATGTTTACCCACTTGGACTATTTTCCAAAATTCTGTCAAAAGTAAACATTTTCTTAACACTTGTCTCCGCAACTTCATATTACAGCCACTTAAAATTTTGTATGTGACTTTAGTATGGGTTTCCACATTGCACTTATCGACTTCAGGTCTGTCAGACATCTACTTCCTGTTTACCCACATCTAAATTTTCCACAAAAACTGTCAAAATTTAAAAAATCCACACTTTTCTCAGTAACTACAAATCACTGCCATTTAAAATTTTTGTATGTGGCTTTATCATGTGATTCCATATTGCCTTTCTGTCGGACGTGTACTTCCTTAAACAACTTAGAAATTTGTGTTTTCGGACAACAGTAGTGCCGGCGATACACTTCTTCCATGGAAGACTCACAACTTAATTCTTTTGCTGTAACTTCTTTGGATTTTAAGCTTGTGCAAATGTACTTAGAAACGTTTTTCTCAGCAAGCATATACGCGCTTTTCATACAAGACGGATGTAGCATTATAGATTCCGTAAGTTGTGAGGTTATCATCTCCGTTCGCCTTCATATATTTGATTACAAACCATTTCACATGTAAAACTGCAAATGCCTTTCTTGGAGCTACCAAGAAGTGTGAATAATAAAAGATGTGCGGAATTTCATATGACTTATAAATCACATATAAATAATAATAATAATATAAAACACTTATAAAGCGCCCTATATAACAATAAAATTACTCTTTAGCGCTGTACAAACATTAAAAAAGTCAAACAACATATCAATTCATAAAACCACACAGATAAGAAATAAGATCTGAACAAAATTTTTTAAAAAAAGTTAAAAGCTAAATATAATATGTACATAGATGGAGGAAAAAAATTAAAATACTAGTTGAAATAGTACAGTAGTTATAAAAGTAACTATGGAGCTAATGTCAATACTAAAATGAAATGGAAACAAACAATTACACGGAAAAAGCTTTCTTGTACATGTGAGTTTTTAATTGCTGTTTGAAGCTTTCTACTGTTCTACAGTTTCTAAGTCCAATCGGTAAGTTGTTCCACAGATGTGCAATTGACCACTGGAATGTTCTATGACCATACGTTTTTGTTCGGATTTTGGGTACTACAAGTGTCTTTGATGACTCAGATCGTAGTGAGCGTGCCAATGAATATAGAGTAATAAGCTCTTGAATGTATTGGGGCGCAGTTCCTTCCAAGGCACGATATGTCAATGTCAAAATTTTGAATTCAATGCAATTCAGCAAGTATAGGTGTAATGTGGTCCCTCTTTCCTGTTTTTATGACAAGTCTCGCCGCTGTGTTTTTCACTTTTTGCAGTCGGTTTATTTCTAATTTGTTTAGTCCATATAGTAGACAGTTGCAATAGTCAAGTCGTGACGTTACTAAAGAGTTCACTAAAGTCTTACATGCCTGTGTTGTTATAGAGCGGCGAATACGTCCTATATTACATATGTTGTAGTAGCATGATTTCAGTAGATGACACCTGTTTTTCCATTGTTAAATAATGATCAAAATATACTCCTACGTTTTTGACGCATGTCACACTGTTAATGGTGTTATTTCCGACTTTAAGCTTAATATCTGGTACCTTTTGAGCCTTGCGTTTTGGGGTAGAAATTATGAGTTCGGTCTTATCGTGATTTAATTTGAGCAAATTGTTTGACATCCATTAGCTAATATCCGAAACACACAGTTCAATTCTAAATCATTATATATTTACACATATGCAAATGATCCCATGCATTTCCCATGGGATTCCATAAAATTTTGAAATATTCCTAAGGGAGAAAAATATTTCAATGGGAAGTCAAATAAATCCCATGGGGAAAATAGTACCTGAAGAAACAATATAATTCCCATTTTAGATCATTGAAAGTAATAAAATTCCAAGGGAAGCTGTATTTTCCCATGTGATTATGCAATCCCCATGTTTTTAATGGCTACCGTTAAAATAGAATGTCTATGTAAAGTTACGGTAAAATATTGACTTACAAATAGGATTTTGTCAAGCCCCCTCAAACATTTATATTTCATCCTTTTTAACAGCTGTCCATAATTGTGATATAATATCTGCAATAAAAGGGCTGAAAATTAAACTGGAAGTTCTTTCGTTAAATGATAAGCTAAACAACATTTCATTAATTGCAACGGAAGCAATGCATATTACTTTGATATCAATTTATCGGCAATTACATTTGTAACTAGTCATTAGGGACCGATCATTTAACCTGAAAAGGGGGGTTATGTTTTTTTCTGGACAGAAAATTTTTTTTCACGTGTATCAACAAAATTTTTTTTTTCAAAATTAACATTAATTTTTGGGGCAGAAAACCTCCTTCAGAAAATTGTTTTTCATCCTTTTGGCAGCCAAAATATTTTTTTTCACATAAAATCAGCTTCAAAATATTTTTTTAGAAAAAAACCATAGCCCCACCCCCCTTCAAGTTAAATGTTTGATCCCTTATTATAAATAAATATCCTGCAGTAACAGTTGGTGCTTGGTGAAGGAAAGACCTATTCCTCGTATACTCTAATAATTTCATTTTTTAAATTTACTCGATTTTTGTTTTTTGTTTTTTGGGGTTTTTTGTTTATGAAAATAAAAATTATCGCCCATTGAAAAAGACATGAAGTCAGCAAATCTGCAATGACATGTTTTATTACCCGCTGCACATCGAGTGCACTTTTGTAAAATGCGTTTTACTGGAGAGATTTTCTTTGAAGCTGTTTTTACACAAGACAGGTGCAGACAAGCGTGAAAAGTACTTAATCAAAACAATACACTTTAATTGTGTACTAATTGTCAAACAAGGGCAGGAGAAGGATAACTTTGATTGATGAGTGAAATGTCGGATAATATGAGTATTTGTCATCGATTTTCGTATAAAGCACAATTTTTTACAATTTTATATTTGGAGAAAATTTCTAAATGTAAGAAATATATAAAACGTAACAATCCTGCGTGATTCCACGGAAGAAAAATGTAAGTAGAATTTAACAAATCAATTAAGATTATAATTTACGGTGTGATAAAATAATACTCAAAATTAAAATGTAAAAAATATATAAAACAAGGGATTTAACGCTACCTCTTTAAAAAAAAAAGATAGAAAAAATAAAGTGATAATAATAAAAACACTGGAGACCTTTGGAACTCATTACCTTTGGAACTCAGTGTTTTCGAGGGCAAAAGCTGCTGGTTTATATAATAAAAAGTCTGTCATTAACCTGTGATCAAGGGGTGATGGTTTGAATATTACAGTGTAATCTTTGTAAAACCAAAATGAAATCAAACCGTCAGACTGTTATAATCAAATATGGAAAAATAGCCGATTGTATCAGTAGATATGTGTAAAGCCAGGCGCAGATCAAGGAATTAGAAAAAAGGGGGGGTTCCAAATGGAAATGAAAGAAAAGTTTTTGGGGGTATTTCTTAATAAAACATCAGGATATTCATTAAAAAAATACATGATTGTCCAGAAAAGGGGGGTCCAACACCATGACCCCCGGATCCGTCAATGAAAGCGAACACTCTTTTAAAAAAGCATATAAAACCTTAGTCCAAAAGTGGTGCCAGCAACTTGTAAAGATTAAAGCAATCAAGCCAATACCAATGTCATTGGTGGATCTAGAAGGGGTTTCCGGGGATTGGAATCACCCTTTCGCTGGCAAAGAATTTTAAATTTGTGCAGAAATTTCGGAAAAGTTGATTAAAAAATGACAAAAAGTAGGCTTGAACTCCCTTTTATCTGAAACCTGATTGGAACTCCTCTCCTTATTTTCAATTGTTAATATATAATGTTTATGGCTAATACGCAAGAGTTTTCTAATTCACTTGTGTTTAGAATGGCTAAACAATTAACTTCATTCATAGTTAACATCAAATGACAAGTTGCAATGTTATGGTGATTGTTCTGCTAATGAAGCAGTTCTGGCAAGATACAGTAAAGCGAAAAAGCTATCAAACAGTTTTACTGAGAGTTGAAAGGAAAGGACGACTTATCTTGCTTTCAGTAGGTATCGCAACATTACAAAGATATGCCTAATCAGGCTTGTTTTATACGTTTAGCATACAAATGTGTGATATCTATCAAATATTTCTTGTAATGCTGTTTTTTATGTTCTGTTTTGTGTCTAGTCGGCAAATACAGCTTTTGATTTTTATTCAAAATGTACGAAAGTTCATTCAGGTTTGTCTGTAAAGTTTTACATGAACTAAAGAACACTTTGTTTTATCTTTCAGTTTACAGATAAACAGAGAAAAATGACTACAGTTAGAGCGTTTCTGGTTTTTCTGTTTGTGTGTGTTGTTTTTTCTGAGTTCCGGTGCCCCAGGCAGTTACAGACGACAGGTTGCACGTGCCGACGTGAGACCTGGTGGAATAATGAAATTCGAACAATAGTGAATTGTAGCACTGCAAATTTAGAAACTATCCCGGACTTCACTGTTCTCAACAAGTATGAGATTACACATCTTATTTTGAGTAATAACAACATTTCAGAAATAAGTCTTCAGGATTTCACGGACATTGTTATCAAAGAAATTGATCTCAGCTCAAATCCAATCGTAAGCTACAAAAGCGAATCTGTTTCACCATTGCCAAGACATTTAAACACTTTGATCATGAAGAAAAGCCAAATACAACTCGATAAACACTTGCACTTTTTTAGAGGTCTAGAAAATCTAAGTGAACTCACTCTTGATTACAATTTACTCCCAAACGACTCACAAATTTTACCCGATAACATATTTAAGAATTTGAATCTGAATTCGTTGAGACGACTAAGCTTACAGAGCTGTGAGATTGGACAAATAAGTTCTAACGCTTTTGTTGGATTAGAAAATCTGGAAGAACTCGATTTGAGTTATAATGATCTAGAAGATATACCGGAAGCTATCAGTGGTTTACCAAAACTCAAAAAGCTAATCTTATTAGGCAATAGTATAATGCATTTGAAAAATGACAGTTTTAAGAATATATACAGCTTAGAGGATTTGAACCTCAATGTTAATTTGATCTCACAGATTGATGTAGACGCTTTTAAAGGACTCGAAAATTCGCTTAAAGATGTCAGACTTCATTACAACAATCTGAACACAGTTCCCTCTGAGGCATTGCGGAAGTTGAAAACGCTATCCTTTTTGGTATTGTCCCGGAATAAAATTCAAATCGTTCCAAAGAATTCTTTTATTGGTTTTGATAATTTAAAGATATTGGAACTTGATAGTAACAGCATTACATATTATAAAGACATATTTTCTGGATTACAAAATAGTCTTGAGACATTAACTCTTCGAGAAACAGGACTTGATTCACTTCCGGTTGAATCTTTGCTTCTACTGAACAAGCTGACGGATCTTGATGTTTCTCATAACAATATAAGGACACTTTCGTATGGGAATATTGGCAGTTTGAAACTTAAAACTATTGACCTGAGCCACAATGCTTTGACTGAAATCTATCCGCAGGCTTTTACAGGAATAAGCAGAACTATCGGTCTTGATTTGGACAATAATAAATTGACAAGCATTTCTTTCGTTTTGAGAGTGACACCATGCGCATTTAGCTACATTGACGTAAGCGGAAATGACATCATTTGTGATTGTGATACGGAGAGAATAATAAACAGCGGAATAGTTTTAGGTGTTGGTCCAACCGGAAGTTGTGAAATAGCAGACGATAGCCCAAAGAAGAAGTATAAATTAGGTTCTTCCGCTCTTTCACGAGAACTTATTGACCGCTGTAATCAGACAGAACGTGTCTTCGATTGTCAAAATATGCAGCTACAACCAAGTACTGCAGCCAAATATGGAGGCAGTTTAAGTTTAGTTTTCCTATTTGTTGTTTATTTTTCCTTTTCGAATAATGGATGAACAATTACGAAGTAACTTTTTGAGTTAATAAATATGCAATCGTTATTGATTCGTCCCAAACCGAATCCAAAAACAGACCAGAACAGTTGAAAACATGGAACACCAACATGTATGCATTCCAAAATCAGATATTTCAGATGAATATTTGAGACGGTAAAATCTAAGAATCTGAGAATTAATATATACTGATTTATTTTTTATATGTTTTGATATGTGTGATATAAAGTTGTAATGATTCATTTGAGAATAACTTAATTCAGAAACCATTTGATTTTCTAGGTGGAAGGGGGAAACATATGATTTTTTTTTTTTTTTTTNAACTTAATTCAGAAACCATTTGATTTTCTAAGTGGCAGGGGGAAACAAGTTTTTTTTGGGGGAGAGGGTAAAATATTTCATTTTTGCGGTGGATGTTGAGAAAAAAAATAAGAAGGCGAGTGTCAGAAAAAATTATCTGAATCAGTATTTTACCTTTTGTCAATATAAGGAAAAAGAAACTCTGTTCACATCGTGTAGAAAAAAATATAATAATGTTAATTTTAAATGAAAAACAAAAATCATTAAAAATAAATAAATAAATTAACATAAATTATATCTCTCTGCGGATATCATACATTCTTTTTGTGCCAAATTTGTCTATGTACAGCCTATATGATCTATCTGTCTTTTACCTTTTCTCACAGGATCTGAGGGTGCTGATGCTGATACATATGAATGTTGATTGTGTTGATTTAAGGTTAGCCCGTGTATATCAACGATTTCCCAAAAAAAAAAAAAAATTCTGTGAAATACGAACAACTGTAGACAGCAGCCAAATGTACCATTTTATACGACCGTCTAATGACGGACGTAAATGGTATACCGATGTCTGATTGTTTATCCGTCCGTCCGTCCGTCTGTCCGTCTTTCCGTCCGTTTCATATGTCGTGCTCTAACTTGACAACCCTTTGGCTAATTCACTTCAAACTCTGTAGAGGCATTGGTTATGTGTATACTTTTTCGTGATTTTTTTTCTTGCATGAGTTATTGAGTTTTATTTGGCAATTTTAAGGCATTTTTACATGTCGCGCTCTAACTTGACAACCACTTGACAAATTCACTTCAAACTTTGTAGAAGCATTTGGTATGATTTCCTGACAATCTGTATTTTTTTCTAGATCTTTCGATTTTTTTTGCAAGAGTCATAAGACTTAAATCGTCAATTTTTAGGCATTTTTTACATGTTGCACTCTAACTTGACAATCCTAAGGTCAATTCACTTCAAACTTTGTAGAGTTATTTATAAAGAGTTAAAAAGCTTAATTAGCCGGTTAAAGGTGCATTCTCCCTTACCTAAATCGCTTCAAGATTTGATTGACTAGCGACGGGCGTATCATGCGACTTGGCGCAGCTGTTTATTTTATCATGTCGTGAATAATCTTTAATAAATCTTCACATTTTTATCAGAAGTCTTGCTTTTACTTTTATTTAGAACACAGACAAAATGTAAAACTTGGATGTGGACAGGAATATAAGCACTGTCCTTCATAAACTGGAGTTTTCTATGTATCGTGTGCGTTTTTGTCACATGTACATTCACTCAATATCCTTTCATTTTTTTCTAATCGATGGTATTAACATGTTATTGACATAATGTCTTATAAGAATAAGACCTCTCATGCAGTGTAGAGTCCGCTAAAAGATTCCCCGTGCTTGAGGTGTATGCTCTTTTTATTTTGTCAGTTATGGTGTACTTAAGTACATGAGAGAATTTCTCATATGTCATATGAATGCACTATCAAAATTCATTATTTGGCTTTCTTGTTTTGTAAAAATTACTAGTAAACTATTTTTGTAGCCATCTGTATATATATTGTCCACATCCCCCGATTTTACTCGTTTTCTTACAATCAACCCGATAGGTGACCTGTGATAGTTTTTAAAATGTTGTATTGTCTAGTAAAAGGATGACAGTGATTGTAAGAGTACTTTGCCCGATATATTATGCTTGTTGACGACCCCACATCCACGACAAAAATGGTGTAAAACAGTGGATACATAGATATAGCGTTGTTCAACATTTAGCAAGTGAATACCGCTCAAACCGGTGCTATTGACCGTCTTGAAATTATTATGAGGTTAGAGTGTTTGCTCTTTGTTGAAAGCCTTAAGTTGACTTTAAGATGAAGAACAACACTTGTTCCATTCGCTTAATCCTCCAATTCACAGGGATTTTATGCCATGTACATTTACTCGATATTCCTTTATTTGGTCTTTTCAAATTTATTCCTTTTTAAACCGAAATAGCTCATATGATAATAAGGGCATCACAAGAAAACAAAACAAGACGAGCCCAACATGCTCATACCCCTTTTCGTCACAGCAGTACAAAATGTAAAGCCCTATTAGCACTATTTCAGTTTTCTTGGGCAAAGAAAACCTGGTCAAAGTTTTTGACTATTTTTTATAGTGTCAACGGTCAAAGAATACTTTGAAAAAATCTGAAGGACTTTGATGGAATAGAAACCCTTCCTATTTTTCTTCCAACTTTGATGGGCTTAGATGGGAATTAACCAATCAAAAAGTAGTTTTTGAGATGATGCAAAACAGAAGCACATAGCTAAAAGGCGGAAAAATAATAATAAGCAAATGTTACAACAAATTTCTACAGACGAATGTCATGATACATTCTCAAATGACTATTGGACTCAACTGGGTACTCATACTGAAATCGTGAAAAAAACTTTGTTTTTTCTTACTGACCTAGTACTCAATCCTTTTCTCAATCTACAATTTTGTTTTTTTCCTGGAAATTCCTATGCACCGTATTTATGCACAAAAGCCAACTGAAATGCAATAATGAAACATAAATTTCAGTGGCGGGTCAAGGAGGGGGGAGGGGGTAATATTTAAAATTCCATGGGATTTTTCGGACAATTGGGTTCTGCCCAGCCCCCTCCCGTTTTGAAAAATTATGGGTCGCCCACTTCATAGAAATTCTGGATCCACCACTGTAATTAATCTTTATCTTAAAAAATGTGCCTTTTCCTGCCCTTTCTTTGACCATCAACCAAAAAAAAAAACTTTGATAGTGTCAACAGACAACTTTGACAAGAAAACTTGGTTCAAGTTTTCTTTTACCAAGTTTTTGATGGAAACTTTGACAGTGTCAAAAGGGCATAAGAATAGATATGGACACCTATTAGTGCCAGGTGGCATTTTTAAGTCGTTATAATGACATACATGTATTATCATGATCGTTATAGAAAGATACTTGGTCATTATATCGACTTAAAAATAAATGTAAATATGGCAATAACGGGTTTCCGCAGATAGATGTATATTCAATGAAAAGAGCAGATGTTTTCTGAACTATTCCCGTCTCATAATTACATGTATACAATACATTTATACATGTAATTCCGTAGAAAAATTCTATTAAAAAAAACACTTGAGAATGTTGCTTTAAAAGTACTTGGCGTCTTGACGCATGTCGCGCATTTTTAGCTCACCTGGCCTAAAAAGTCATGCGAGCTTTTTGTCATCACTTTGCATCCGTCGTCCGTTCGTCCGTCAACAATTTCTAAAATTTTACTTGAAATTACAATGATTATTGTAATCAAATTTCTTCTGAATCATCACCAGGATATGCAGTTTCAAAATTGTGTTCGTTTAGTCCGAAGACCAAACTACAGGGCTGCTGGTATTAAAAAAACATAGGGGTATATTGTATTTTTTTTAATTAACTCAAAAACCATTACAAGTTTTAAAAAATATGACATAGATAAAATGACCAGCTTGGCAAAATCAACCTGCTGAGTAATTTCGAAGAAAACAGGAAAATCCGTCTTTAGACTTGTTCCCTTCTTCCTTAAAATTTTCAAAATTTTAATATTTTTTTGATTGTATATTAAAAAAAAAACTATAGCAGATAAAAGTCAACTTTTTTTTAAATTGCAAAAATGTTCAGCATATCCAAATTTATCCCCTTGGAAATTTTGAAGAAAATCTTTATACTCGTATAGGAGATATTGCCCTTACTCGATAAAATTTTCATAATTTTATACATTTTGTCGGATTTTCAAAAATGCTTTGAGAAAGAGGTCAAGATTACAAAGCATGAGTGTTCTACATTTTCTAACAGACAACAGACAACAGATCTTTCCCCTGACAACTGAAATTTGTTTTTCCTCTACCGGATTTGACTTGACTACCGGAGTTGGAGTGTTCAACACGGCAACTGTCTTATAAGGAGCAGGAGATGCTCACTCTACCGGTACATCTGATCTCACCCATGTTTTTTATTGGGTACTTGTTGTTCATCTGTACATGTATGTGTGTCTTCATTTTTCTTTTTTGTCCCGTACTAATGCAGTGTCCTTATTTCTTAGTGTTTCGATGTTTCCATGCCCATGGATTGTTCATTCTTTTGACTGACGGTTCGGTTCTCACTAACTTTTCTAGGTTCACCTCTCATCGAAAATGGCCGCCTCATAGTTTAACATTAGACCCTATGGGAAAATGTTGTAAATTGTAAATAATTGAAAAAACTGTTCCATTCATTAGTTAATATCAACTAAGCATGGTACCCTTACATGATTCCATTAAATAATGTGTGATTTTGATTCCAATTATACATCCAAGATGGCCCCCATTGCAGATCTCAGTTTAACATAGGACCCTATGGGAAAATTTTATAGATTGCTAGTTCTTGGAAACTCTTTCATATATCATAAACATGTATTAACTAAGCATGCATCATTTAACAAATGTATGATTTTAGTACCGATTATAAATCCAGGATGGCTGCTACTGCAGATCTTAGTTTAACATTGAACCCCTCAAGGAAATCTTGGAAATTGTTAATTTTTTTAATCCCTATTATACATCAAATTGATATTATAATGACAGTTATCTACCAGATAATTCATTTGATACCAATCATAAAGCTAATGATAGTCACCTCAGATAAATCATTTAACCCAAGGGGAAGATTGCATTAGATCAGCAGCCACCAGGTGAGTAATACAGACTCATGTGAGACTCTGGTTTTTGACTCATACGTTTCCAGGAACCATAGAAACCCACATTTGTACTTCATGAATAATCAATGTAGACAGAATGTTTTCTTGCCTCACGCCAACCTAAACTTGCAACGTCCGAAAAGATGCATGTAACATACAAGGTCACCTATTAAGAAAAGAATTCTTTACAGTGCATTGAGCTTAAAATGTATTTTAGATGCTGCATATTAAATAATTACGTTATCCTCAAAGTCATTGCAATCATTTATAATAATGATTAATGTATACGTATTGCCCATGAGTTGTAACCATAACAAAATATATAGTGTTGTAGACTGTTTCAACAATAATAGATGTAGAAAAAAAACAGAGATCTATTCTCCCATTTCCCACATTTTCTCCATTTAACTCAATGTTTCCCAATTTCCCTATTCCAACTTTTTCCTGTGTTTTCCCACTTCCCATTTGATGTGTTTCCAATTTCCCTTTTCTCACATTTCTCCCAAAACCGTATCACTCTACCCCTCTCAACTTGTTATTGAAACATTTCTTTCCCTACATATCGCCGACTATTTTAGATTTCGACGATTTCTGGTGTATATTGGACATACACAAATCTTACTTGTGTTTGCACTGCATACTGCAAACAGCTATGCAATTCCCTGGAGACGAGCTAGAATTTAGTTTAAAAAATTATCTCATGAGGAAAAGGAAATATGGCATTAAGACATTAAGACATTTTATTTTCACTAAAGACCCAACATGGGGTATGTTAATACAATGTTTTGATAACATGTAAATTTGAGTCCGCCTCAATGAATGTGGCTAGGGTTAGCTCGCTTTGTATGCGTATTTAATGACAAAATTCCCGAACAGAATTGTCAAGAGCCATTATTCAAAGGATAAAAAGACCAAGCAGATCCAAAAACACCGGAAAAAAAATCGTCCTGACTTCATACAGGCATTTCAAAAGAAATGGTTAGTTTAATCGGTTTTATGGAGCGCTACCTCCCCTACCATTGCGGTATTGTCCAGTACAACTCGACAGCTATTGCTATTAAATGAAAAGAAATGCTCATCCCAATATAACTATGTGAAAAAAGAATCTTTAATCCAAGTTCTGACCAAACTTTCAAATTTTTCCATAAGGGACTAACATATTTTTCATAAGGAACTGATATCTTTTACCGACTTTTGTTAATGATTTTGTGAAACTGAAATTTTGAAACCCTGTGAATAAGGGAATACATAATGTATGATTTATATTTTCGAGAAAGATGCAATGCAGCTTGTTATAATTAAATATACAAATGATTCAGTTGTCATTTTCATGGAAGAAAACTATTTGATGTCGCAATTTAAAAATTTTCTGCTTTCGAAATATACAAATTTCGAAAGCTCGCATGCTGAAAATAGACATTTTACTATCTCGTGTGAAGAGAACATTTTAAACCACCCGCACAAGATGGAGACTCTTTATCTATGTTTGTACCAAAGTATACATGTGAAAGTATAACGGATATGTTTGTATTTTCAAGGACACATAGCATATTCTTGGTGAGATGTCAAGACATAACTATATGGATGTTTTCGTTGTTAATTTGACCGACAACAAGTTTGTGTCTCCCATGAAATGTA
This sequence comes from Modiolus philippinarum, assembly GCA_002080025.1. NCBI lineage: Eukaryota > Metazoa > Mollusca > Bivalvia > Mytilida > Modiolidae > Modiolus > Modiolus philippinarum. The sequence goes on along the minus strand of MJUU01003561.1, from coordinate 68,130 downwards.
TGGTAATCAATTCACCGAAAAATACAGCTTACTCAGAATTCTCATCATGACAAATATTACAGAATGAACATTAAATTAAATGTAGTTCTGTTTATCATATATACGATTCCATATTGTGGAAGTCTACTGCTGTCCGATAACCATTCAACACTACCAACAACAGTTACAAGTCAAATAGACAAATTTAATACCATTTTGTTGGAAAATTTGACCCGGTATGAGTTGGAACAACATGTTTCTCAGCAGCGAATGGTTCTTCAAAATATAACTGCACAGCTGGAGATAATTCGGCAAGCTTTGTCAGGTACGTAAAGACCATAATATAATTGCTGTTACCGGTAAAAGACAGACGAAATGTATTTTTTATTTCATAGCTCCCCTGTTATGAGCTGTTATCCAAAGAATACACTTAAACCCGGGGAATTTAGAAGGGCGAAACAGGACATATCCCTGTAAGACATACTACATGCAGACGCAAACGTGATTTAAAGAAGAATATCATGTGAGGAGGAGCAGACAAAAAAATCAATTCGAATACGGGGCTGATACTTCCACATAGCCAGTCATGATGGGAACGTGCTACTAGACACCTGCAGTTTGAAAGGCAAGGCGGAAAAGGAAATAATAAGGGTGATAATGTTAATAAGGAGGAAAAGAGGTAAATGAAAAAAAAAAAAAAAAAAAAAAAAAAAAAAAACAGAGGAAGGTATCCACCATTGCAATTTACATATACCAGATCCTCAAACTGTCACTGAATCCCTAAATGGGTTTCCATGCTTTGAAAATGTTATTTTCGGTAAATCTTCACTACATGTATACATAGACTGAATAGTGCTGCATCAAGGTTCACCCATTATTCGCCCACTGGAAAAATTCAGAAATCAATTTCGTTTAAAGTCAACAGTATGACGTTACAATGGTGAAATATACAAAATATGTCCTCTAAAAGACAAATTAAACAGTGACATGACTTAAATCACTTAGTTCTTGCTACAAAATAACTTTTTTTTATTTTCTACTTTTTATTCCAAATCAAAATAGTTTCATTTGTTTACATGACTGAAAGCAATAACATAATTTCTTTAATAATTCATAAATGCAAAGCAACCAATAAGAAAGCGTTTTGTATGTACGTTTACTTTATATAATCATGAAACACCATTGTTTTTTGTGTTTGTGTATTATCTATGTTTTTTGCTGATTTTGACAGATTTGATGACAGTCTTGTTAGTCTTGGGTGAACGAAAAGAAATACTCAATCTACTTCCGTCGCATATTCGCTTCTAAGTGGCCTACAAACTACACGCAGTCACATGGTGTCAAAAATTTACATTAATTTATAACATTATATAAAAAAACATTGATTTCAAGCTGAGCCGAACATGCACTCTCTCTACCTAGTGAAATACCCATTAGTGGTCATTTTTTGCCGAATATTTAAACTAAGGCCAAGATAATTTCTTATTGTAAATTGGCTTTCGATCACACAATGCATGATCAATTAATTGGACATGTTTTGATATGGTTTCAGCACTTGATTTTTTACTTGACAATATATTCATTCGTTTCGGTAACTCTATTTATCGCCAGGTCATAGGAATTCCTATGGGTAC
>MJUU01003561.1:0-62561 GCA_002080025.1 Modiolus philippinarum | reverse complement strand
TGCGGTCCTTTGCCTTTGAAGACACAGTTTATCAAACATTAGAATACTGTAAGATTACAAAGCAAAAAAAACTGGCCACTGTGTAGTAACTTCGGTAGTTGTTAATTACTTGTTATTTACAATTTCGATCAAAAGTGATTTATAATTGAGTAATTATATAATGTTTAACGTCTACTCTGCAATATTCAGCTACAGATATTGCAAAGGTCAATCAAGTGGCAAAAGTTTCGACGAGGAAAACGAGGATAATTAACAGGTATGAGTAAAAAAAGTACATGGATGTAGCAACAAGAAGCAATGGTTTTGTTTTACCATGTACAACAATAAAAGCGTTGTTCCTTTGCTTGTTTTTTACCATGTATTTGTAGAGAATTTGTCTCAGGTGCCTTTACTCCATACTCCTTTATTGTTTATACCCTGAAATATGTTTAAAGTCGGTCTTTTGTAAATGGTGAACAAAAGGATATGGAGTAAATTCACATGAGACAAAGTCTCTACAAATACATGGTAAAAAACAAGCAAAGGAACAACGCTTTTATTGTTGTTCTTCATCTTGAAGTCACCACTGACTGGACTCTTTACGGTCACATGACGATCGATATTTCGAGATAAAATACGTAGATGAATGACATTTTTGTTTTTCCATTATTGTTTATTATATCATTAATAAAATATCCTGTTTACTGCAGTGGTTATAATATAAACATCGATTTGAAATTGAGTTCAATAAGAAACACTCCAATCAAAAGTAAGAAAATTAACACCTAACACAGAACAATCTTAATTCAATAAATACCGGAAGCGTGGATTGTTGAAGAATTAGTATGTCTCCCATCAATTACGGGTGCTTGGTAATCTCAATTCGATAAATGTATACTGGCGGATCCAGCCTTGCAAAAAGGTCCTAATGGGGTTCCAGGAAAAACTTTTGGTTTCAGGCGTTTGTTGTCAGTATTGGCCTAAAATCTGCACGAAACTGTAAAATTGAAAAGGAAGACGCTGTTTTCAATCCCATACCACCCCTTTATGTGCCCATGTACATTGTACATGACACCCAAATGAAGCCTATGAAGCCTGATTAATACAACTAACTGAGAAAAAGTCTATACGTAAAATGACATTTTCTGTTACCATTACTATTTATTGCAATATTTAATAACTCAATTATATTCCAGGTTTTAGACTACACTCATTGGATGTTACTGTTGGAGAAACGTCATCAAACCTGACTTTGTGTGGACACATTGCTGGGCCTGGAGCGAACGGACAACATGTTACTCTGGAATGCCCTTACGCCTTGAAAGGACGATACGTCAAAATGATGATTAACAATCGTATTGACGGCGCTGATGCCAAAGATATTTTGAATTTGGCTGAAGTGGTAGTTTATGCTCAGATATAATTAAGTACACTTTTTCATTTCAGTTGTGAATAAACATGATAAAGACTTATTGGAGCTGGTTTATATAAGTGATAAAAGAATACCACAAAATGTAAAATTTAAATTTTTATTATAGATTGAGAACCTATTGGTGATCGCACTCTTGATATAAGTGCTAAAATATGCTAGGAAAAATATATGCATATGAGTATGCATGAAATACATTACTACATGTATACTTTGAACAAAGTTATTAAGAGAGTGTTACCACTAAAACATGTAATGCAAAATATCTAAACTTTCTTAGAGAACTTTATGTTTCTAATGCTATCGAACTTAAGACTTGAAAATAGGCTCACAATACCATGCAAGATATTGCTAAAATATTTCGGGTGCTGGCCCGAAAACCGATTTTATTTGAAAATTTAAAATATCTAAATTTAAGAAAATTTTGTTTAAACCTAAGGAGTATCTCCCTCTTGCATAGCTCTGTCCTTACCTAATTTTGGCTTTCCTATTTAGACCCTATTGGTAATTTGTTCTCTATCAGCGTTTACACATATTTCGGTTCATGGATTTCCAAATGTTTTGATTTAATCTGCACTGATGAGACATAAGTTGTCGAAATGCGCATATGCAGAAAATAAATTCACAGTGACTTCGGTATTTAGTTATATGAAAAATGCCATCGACGGGATATTAATTCTACAATATATTTATTAATATATTTTTCCTATCAAAACATGGCACGAACATAGAAAAAAGTTGTGAAATGTAGACGCCATATGCCGGGGATAAGGAAATATCACTGCTCTAGAACGGGAAGTGCACTGTTCAGAAAGCCGAAATTTAGGGGAAACACACTGTCAAAGGTGGTTTGTAAGGTTGTGTAATGCCCAGAGTAAACGAGTAAGATACTTATTATTTTTAAATTGTTTAAAACTATGATCTTTTCCTATTTCTTTTGCGATAAATATTTCACAACATATTGCCTTGAAAAAAATTAAATTACATAAAACCAGATAATGATTGCATAATGGATCACCAATTCGCATAGTTCTGAGTCACACCATTGACAGCAGCTACTTTGGTTTTCAAGCAGAAAACTGATTTTCTACTTGTTTTCAAGCAGAAAGCTGACTTGACACAAATTGACGAACTAAAAACATCATGGATATAGCTTTGTTTGACTTTTAGTTATGAATTCCACTCAACGGTCTCGAACTTACTATAAGGCATGAGCAGAGCCTCATAAGGACTTCTAGAACACAAAAAGGTGTTATTTTATATTCCTTGGTTTTACTATATATTTGTAGAGACTTTGTCTCATGTCACGGCATTTACTGCATATCCTCTCATTGTCTGTTATAAAAGGTTGTGGAAAATGTGGATACTTTACTTATTATAATGAATTGAATTTGATTTGTATTTTGGTAGGAGATCGACACTAATACACGGCACATTCGATTGGCGCATTTGCGTAACACAAGTCGGATGCGGAATTGACTTGATTTTCAAGCCGGAACATGGCACTCTAAAATATTCAAAAATTAAAAAAAATCTATCTGATATTTATTTTATATGAAAGATAAACAATAACCATGTTCTCACATGTAAATATTGCTGTAAAATATTGAATTTGACCTGCTTTTTAAAGCCAGATAACATGAAAAGATGATCGGTGACATATCATTTTTATTTTATTTTCGGAACATACAGGTTAAGACTAAACTTAAATTCTTTACGTAATAGGGGATAGCGACAAGATATTCTGCTGGCATCCGTTAAATTAGCTTTGAGACCTAATGACCTGAAATTTTGCACACATACTGGCCTCTCACTGATACTGCCGATTTCTACTGAAATTTATGATGATTTTTGACCAAACCCTTCGGGAAGTTTTGAGTTTGATTTTTCCTCCGTAGTGCGACAGTGTTCTACCAGCAGACTAGGCTCCTTGAGCTAGCCGGCAGTTTAGCGGCGAGCACCCCATGACCTATCTTTCAAAATTACGTATTGTTATTTCATTCCTTTCAAGATTAGTATAAACTTATTTTATTCATATAAATATTCATACATATATATACAATTCATACAAAGGATTCAGAAACAAGCTAACATGCTTATGTAAATCTGTTTCCTCATTACATACAACATAATAAACATGACAATAAAGCTCGTTACATTACGAAAAATATTGATACATGAAACGATATCTGTAACTTTGACTGTTATATAAGAAAGAAAATGAAAATAAAAAAAAATCAACAAAGGAAAAAGAAAATCTCAACATCTTAAAACACTAGAAAATATAAATGATAATTACTGTAGTGTGTCAAGGTGTAAATCGTTTACTTTTAATGATATACTTTTGTACTGCAACAAAAACTTTCGCATTTTGATCATCAGATAAATCAGGAGATCCAAAAATTAGGCAACTATTATGGAACAAAATTCAAAGCTGCAAAAAGAGTCTGTCTAAGTAGAAAATATCTTGGACAATGAAAGAAAAAGTGAGAGGGAGATTCTAAGGCCCCGCAAACACAAATTGGAGAGTCAACAAGATTTCTCATGAACAAATGTAAATTTAAAGAACTGCAATCCATGCGTATTCTAGTGTGCAAAATATGCCCCAGTCTATTACCGGCAAAAAAATATGACGGGATTCTGTTGTCATTAGTACTAATCTTTTCCTTAAACAAACTAAGTGTTTCACAGTTCCTGATATTTTCAGGAAGCTCATTCCATTCTTTTATAGAGGAAGGTAAAAAATAATCAGAATACAAATTGGTTCTGGCCCTAATCTCTGATGAATTACTAGAATGTCGAGTATTATGATCATGGCGATCAGAAATAGAAATAGGAATAAGACTACTTACGTATTCAGGGGTCTTATCATTCACCATTTTATTAAAAAGAACGAGTTTATGTTTCACCCGCCTGTCAGAAAGCTTTTCCAAGCCAGTTTCTTGATATAACTTAACATGAGAAGTCAGTTTTGTTCCCCCCGTCACAATTCTAGCAGCATCTAACTGTACATTTTAATTTATTTATCAAACTCTGTTTTTTTTGTGTCCCAAATGATGTCAGCATATTCTAAATTATGAATGAAACAAAGATATATTTTTCCAGAGAGAATCGATCAAGAGTCATCCGAAATTTTCGAAGAATATTAACTCGTTTATAAGCCTTTTTGACAATATAATCTATGTGGTCATGCCAGAATCCAGTATTAGAAATTTCAACTCTAGATGTTTATGATTATCTACTGTTTTAAGAATCTGATTATTCATGAGTAAATGAGAGTGAACCAGTTTATTGGATTTCCTGGATATGATCATCGATTCGGTCTTCTGAGCATTTTACCAACCATTTCACCAACCATTTCAGAGACCAATTATGTATTTTTGTCAAGTCGTCATTTAATATATCAGCAGCATTTTGTGGGCTATCAACAACTAGGTATAAACTCATATCGTCAGAAAAGAGTCTAATTTCGGCATTTATATCTTCAACAATATCATTTATAAATATAATAAAAAGCAAAGGACCTAGAATTGATCCTTGAGGCACACCGGCCTTTATAGGTAACCACTCTGAATTACACCCATTGATAACAACCCTTTGAAACCTCCTATCTAAATAATTTACAAACCAATTTAGCAAGTTCCCACAAATCCCAATTTGTTGTAATTTGAATAATAGTCCCTTCTGCCAAACTCTATCAAAAGCCTTGCCAATATCGCAGAAAACAACCCGCACTTCCTTTCCACTATCTAAAGCTTTACCAAATTCATTCGTAATTTTAAATACATGTAATTAATTAACAGCGGAATCTCCTTTTGTAAAACCAGACTGGTGTTTGGGTAGAATATTATAATCAAGTAAGTAGTTGTGGATATACTTATATACACAACGTTTAAAACATTTTGATATTACACTTAATAGCGATATAGGCCGATAATTCTTTACTTCATTCGGTTTGTTGCTTTTGAAAACAGGAGTAACATTAGCTCTTTTCCATCGACTTGGAAAAAAAGCTTTCTGTAATGATAAGTTAAATAGTTTACACAAAGGAAACTCCTTTCAAGTTTGTGGTCATGGAGTTAGTAGTCTACCTGTATTGGTTTTTATTCAGATGTTTATTATACTATAGGGAAACGGGACAGATAAAGGGGAGGTTTGGGTACCCTTAAACCGGTTTAACCCTCCCGCTGGCTTTTGCTAGTGGCGGTACCAAGTCCGGCTGTCCCGAGTTCCTATCGTTGTCTACGTTTGTCTTTTGTTTTATTCGTGTTCTTCATGTGTAGTTCCATGGCAGATTGTGGCATGTAATTATAATTTTCAGCCTTTGTAGGTGTTTCTTGTTATCCATTTTTTCATTTAAGATTTTCCCTTAAGATATAAGTGTACAATACTGAAAACGTTTTCAATTCAAACACAGTTTACAGTTTTTGAAAATTGAAATAAACAACTTTGATATTGTGAAATCTGAAGTAAAATTTTTGTAATTATTTCACTGTGTTTAAACGAAGAAGGAAGTACTAACTGGATTTTACACTAAACATTTTGATATAACGGGTTGGTAAAGACATTTGACGTGATGAAAATATGAAGCAGGCAAGAGCTCAAATACGGTCCAAAACAGTTCAGTAGAGTTTGTTTTAATCTAAATTTGATTTTCTTATAAAACTTACAATATCCAAGTTTGAAATTAAAAAAAAAAAACAAAACAAAAACAAAGCAACCAAGAAGTATGCTCTTATTACATAGCTCTGTCTTAGACTAGACCGAATTATCTGTCGTTTACAAAGCTACTTTTATCATCCTATGTTTATCTTTTTTTATTTTTATCTTTTATTTTTTATATTGCTTTGTTACGACAGAAGAGATCGCTTCCAATTTGGATGTGGTGGAATTTTGGCTGGGTTTCGCCCTTGCGTGTATAAACAATCGGAACTATTTTCCTTCAGTTTAAACAAAGTTGCAAGTGCCGTATAACATCTGAAACCGAGTTCGGGTATTTTCTTTAAAATTCCGCGTATTCGACCGGAAAAGGTTTAGTAAAAAACGTGTCTTTACCGTGAACGACTATTAACTACATTTTATCACGTGACAATTTCAATATTAAAAATGGCATCAGGTCAATGAGAAGAAATACGGCTTGAAATTCATGACATTATCGTGCAAAAAACATAATATCTGGTGTGAATATATATATATTTTGTCAACATCTACAGAGCAATCAACTAATATATCAACCGAAACTATAAAATTAACAATGTTTAATTATTTACTTGATTATATTTTACGTTTCCTAATCGAACAGACCGCCAATGGTCTTTATGCCGTACTTTTGTGGCGATCTGGTGCGTGAAATATCTTTTCCACACAGTTTTGAGCCTACTATATATTCTTTTCCTAATATCTGTTGGGTCCAAAGTATTATCATGTCTATGGTTGGTGTAGCAACATTAACAATCTCGGCTATCCCCTTTAGTACGACCATTCCGAAAGGTACATCTTCGGTAAAATATCGGTGAGAAAAATCGGGAACATACCCAGTGTCTGTCAATTTCATCGGATGACATAATCCATTCCATGCACAATTTGTTCTCATTGCCAGTAGTAATGAGCTGTCGTTTTCGATAAGTGGACCAAAGCAGGATTTTAACCACTCAAATATATCCAAAACGCCCGACATGTCGATGCATTTTTTACATTTTTCTAAAGCTTTCCCGGTTTCAATAATTTCATTGCTTATACAAGATAAGAGATAAATCTGTTTTTCATTGACATTTTGGTAAAAAAGAGGTTTGGATTCTAAAGGGATTCCGTCCCATTCGGACCAAGCTCCAAACAGAAGAGGGGGATGGAGTATAGACTTCGTCATCAAGGTCATCGCCACCGGATTATTTAGAAGGTATATTTGAGGTTTTTGCCCTATGATGGATTGCATGCTGTTTAAAACTGCATTAGAGATTTCGTTTGGTGTCTTGTTCAAAAACGACAAAGCAAGGTGTTGCTTTAGGCCGAGAATATGGACATGCTTACCGAATTCTATCGCTCTGCAAACCCATGGTGTCGACTCAAACGAAATGAAACAGAAGTGCTTGCCCTTTTCACCGAAAATGTCCCTAATTTGAAACTCAAACCCCGCTTGTCCTGGAAGACCAGCTATTATCATATTTGGTAAAATGTAAGGCATTATCGATATCAAATATGTTTCATGTTGTGTAGCTGGGGCGACAATAAATACAATGTCTATATCCTTCATTGCTATTGAAGGATCATCCGTTATTAAATGTTTTATAAAATAAATCTGACTGGCTGCCATCAATATTTTGAATTGTGAGTTTCATCTCTGATTCTTCTGAAATATCCTTCCATTTTTTGGCGCCGTGAAAACATAATACGCGGACATCAATATTACCTTTAGCACCAATCACAACTGAGAGGCACTGTGCTGCATTTCCACTTCCACATATCAATACTTGTAGGTTTTTTGAAGTGAATGTTGTGACTCCCTATAAAAGCAATATGTGTATTCAGTTAATTGAACAATTTTGAAATCATAATTTATAATATATAACATAAATACCATTGATTCACGATAATTCAGCTTGTAGAAATGCTGCAGTGCTATTTTTGCGTGCAAATTTGGGATTTCTTTCAAAAATTTATTTTCGCGGGCTGAAATATTTGCGATTTTCTTAGTTATTAAGTCTGACATGTATACTATTTTTATGTATGCATTTGACAACGATATTAAAATAACTATGAAAAAAGCAATGATATACGATATTCTGTAAAGCTTAGAAAACAAATGGGGTAAATGCAATTTTGTAAACGTTTTTGGTGTCAATCTATGTATAACCCGCAAATTCCGTTATCACCTCACGTTTGTTTGAATACTAGTATTGTATATGTTTGCTTTATAGAAAGTTTTAAATCCTCTCTCTTGAAATCCAAAATTTTCTTATCTCCATAGCTCTGACAAATGTTCAGGAAAATACAAATTTAAAAAATGACAACTGTATATGAAAACAATAAGTCTCCCCAAACTTCGTTTTCACTTAATCAAAGTGAAATTAAAGAACCAAAACTGGTAAGCATTAGGTATGAAAATTGCATAACTCCCCCCCCCCCTTTTTTTTCCCATCAACAGCATAGCTTGTTCATCGGATTTATAACTGTGATACAACGAGCGTACGCATTTGCGAGAATTTAAGAGAGCAACAAATAGTATGAACAACCACGTTTTTTGACGTATTAAATGACGAAGGTGACTTAAATAGTGTTCATTAAACAATAATTTTGTGCAAGAATTAATAATAGATTTGCCAGTCAACATATCTTTTATTCCAGCCTTTGCAATATTGCTGATTAATGTCCGTACAAATCTATCTAAAAAAACCCATAAAAATTCATAAAGAAGATTAAAAAGTAAGGTCATATCTTCTATGCATCTAAACAAAAAAATTGCGTTGCGCTGCAGTTGTACATATGTTTTGTTTGGAAATTTTAAAAAATGTTATATGTCAGTCTTATAATTCACTGAGCACATTTGTTTGGATTCAAAACACTCGCGTAATGTCTGTTGTTTAGTTCCTTAATAAGACAATGGAATCAAAATAAAATTCTTTCTAAAAGCAACGAAGTATAAAAAGACATACAAATTATCATTCATATTTACACGTATTATTAAATAACTGTCTTAAATTGTGCACGTCGTCAAAGGGCTTTGTTTGTGTCATATATACACTCTCAATTAATATACAGTTCAAAACAGAAACATAAAAGAAAGCAAAAACAAAAACACAAAAAAAAAACAAAACAAAACAAAACAAAAAAAAACAAGAGGTTTCAAAAGCCTAAAGCTCTTCGATGCAGTTATGTAACAATAATTAGAGGCTCCCAAGAGCCTGCATCACTCGCCTACACAATTTCATTAGGATAATACGAGAGGCCATGCGGTGAAAGATTACATTATGTTGCCATTATCTGAGGATCTTAAATGAGATATGAACATTATCAACATATATTTGGAAACTACTCCTTTTGATCGGGGTAACCACCGTCAGGGGTCCGATAGTTGCGTCCTAAGCAACGGCAGTAGAATACCGAGGGAACAAAGGAGTGGAATTTACAAAAAAAAGTCTAAAGACATTGCCAAAACGAGAACACAGAAAACAGTGACGTTAGATACAGATAACAATGACGTTAGACAGATACAAAGAACAGAAATAGAAATCACAACATTCAAAACAAAGGCACTCACAGTGTGAACTACAGAGAAACTGAGAGTGACATCAGGTGCTCCGGAAGGGTAAGCATTACCTGCTCTGTTAACAGCACCCGTCACCCGGTAAGTGAGTCAATCTAGGAAAATGTCAAAATCAAAAGTTAATCAACATAAAATTAAATAACAAAGTGTTTTCACAACCTCTGTGATCAATTGCCCAACATTAAAGACTCGTAGAAGACAATCACAACATATAAATAACCACAGGGCACCCATCGGTTCTTGCGCAATAAAATAGTGAGATATGGGCATTAAATATATCGAAATTACAAAAATTAAAAATGCCATAATTTGAAAGTATGATAGTAAATCCATATGAGTTATTCTCCAAACAAGTATACCATAACTGAAATCAATAGAGAACATCCTTCTCCAGGGTAACCTTTACCGTATTAATTGATTTCCAATAGGTCCAATGCGGCCATCTTGGATAAGATGAAAACTGAAAAACTAACTTTTTGGAGAAACCACTAAAATAGAAAAAGAAGGGAAACGGGGAATGTGTCAAAGAGACAACGACCCAAAGGGGAGTAATAACAAATCAAAGCCACCATAAGATCTTTAATGAACGGTGAGAAAACCCCTTTCTCGACCAATTTCGGTTCAGAGGAGAAGGTCTTTGAATGAATATTTAAACCCAGACGGTTGACGGACAATGGATGGAAAAACGAATGCAAAGAGATGTCCAAAGCTCAGTCAGGTGAGCTAATACTAGTAAGTAATTGGTAGCTGAATGCACAATAGACGCTGGTCTTGTTATGAATTGTGCAAAGAAGTGTTAACTGAAATTGTGTACCTTAAAAAACAAAAAATTCTTTTCTGTTTGAAATAATATAATTGCTAAGGTTGCTTTGAAATCAGCGACGAAATTGGCAGAGCTTCCCCTTCATTTGGAATTTAAGCCCCCAAAAATCATAATTATTTTATTTTTTTCCTTGCCAAAGCATCAAATTGTCCATTATACCCCATTATAAATGCTCTGTTAAAAAGGAGGCCTGGGAGTCTCACATTAAAGTCTTGCTAAAACAAAACTAATTTGCACATTTTCTTGTCTCAAAAATGTTTTGATTCGACTAGTAGAAGTTCAAGGAAAAATAAATACATATTAACTAATAGTCGGGATACACAAGACTGGAAATGTCGATTGAATCAGCACAGAGAAAACGCTTTTAGACCAAACCAAGAGGAACAAAAACACTAGATTGACAATCACGAACTGTAGGAAAACCCAAAAGTAAAACAATAGGATTAAGAACAAATTTAAATCATTTTACATTATGTTAACCGAGAAAGAATTAAATTATATATCGAACTTCAAAATCAAAACATTTAAGTAATTTTTATGAACATCCAAAACTTCATAAATGCCAAATAATTGCTGATAAAAATGTAAAAATACATGAAATTATCAAACCGGAAGACGGTCCTGTTTCTTTAACTAGTAACTTCTTAGATATACTTTTAATAAACAATGAAAAAATATGGAGTAAATGCACACGAGACAAATATCGAAGCAAAGGAACAACGCTGTTATTGTTGTTCGTCATCTGGAAGTCACCATGAGGCCTTCAACAATGAGCTTCGCTCGTACCTCATAGTAAGTTCAAGACGGCCCAAGCACCGATTTGAGCGGAATTATTTACTAAATGGTAAACAACGCTACGTCCATGTCTTCTCTTGTAATGGATGCGGGATCGTCAACAAACAAATTAAACAAGCAAACTGCTCTTACAACCACTATCATCCATTGCCCGACAAAAAGCACCAGTGTCTTAAGCTAGTGGACGATTACAACATAATTATAGACAAACACATGACACTCATCAAGTTGATTGTAAGAAAACTTGGCATATACAAATATTTAGATGTGGGCACTATAAACGGGTGGTCAAGATCACATTTGGAAATCACAAAAATAATATATGCGAAAATTTGAAAGAATGATAGTATTTCCATATGAATAATTCTTTCACAAACAATTACATCATAACTGAAGTAAATGGAAAGCATACGTCTCTCGCACGGGGGATCTTTTTACGGACTCCACACTGCAGGAGAGAGGTATGCTCCAGTCTGAAATAACCAATGAAGGGATATTGAGTAAACTATCTTTAAAGCAGCATATCCGAAGTTTTGTACGGAACGACTTAGACCTTTTAAATCACCTTCAAGAACAAGCTGATAAAGATTCAATTATGGCATCATTTGATGTATATGAATTTGGAAGCTATTTCTTATTAGCTGAACAAACATACTGGCGATTTACCAGAATAAAAGATTTATTATTGACGAATTGAAATTTATTTTGTAAAATAATTATTTTATGTTCGACGATAAATTTTGTCGCCAAAAAGCCGGAATAGCAATGAATACTAAAGTGATCCAACTTATCCAAGTCTTGATTATTTAGTAACTAAGATATATCAGAAATCCTCAAATTTTGACCCAGTTTTAAGAATTATCTAATCGAATATTGGAAGGGTACTTGGATGATTGCTTAATTTTATGGAACAGAAGCGTATACAATTTAAACCAATTTAAGACATTAATAAAGAAACGAAGTGAATGGAAGTATTAAATTATCAATGAAATAAAGAACAAAAAGAAAGCTACCGTTTTTAGATACTAGTATCTAATTATCAAAAGAAAGAAAAACAGAAGCTGATACATTTTGTATGTATTACAAGCCGCGTGATGTTACGCAATACTTGCTGTTTAATCCTTGTCACTTCAAACATAACAAAAATAACATATCTTACAATCAAGATCTTGCAAGACGAATAAAACTCACAAACGCAGAATGAAAGAACTCAGCTATTTTCTAGAAAATTGTAAATATCCAATTAACCTGATGAGGAACGTAGTAGAAAAGCAATATCACTGGATTTTCGTGAATTTGGAAGAACTAAAAACAAACAAAATGAAAATAATATTCTGCATGTTTTTACTTTCAACCCAACCCAAGAACCTCTCGCATTATATGCAGGAAACTAACAATATTGAAAACCGATTACCCTATTCAAGGTAAGATTTAAGACGGTAAAAGACAACCTAAGTCTCTGAAAAAGCTTCTTATATCTACAAAATTACCGAACCAAAAAGACTTATTCTAACGGTAAAAAAAAAATGCAAGACCAAACTGCAAAAGTTTTAATTATTTATGAGCAGGATATTTCACTTTAAAAACAGGAGCAAATATAATTTTTGTGATAATTTGTTGTGGCTGTTTATTTATATTGGTCAAACAAGCCAACAAATCAGGGATCCTGCAACTAAGTGAATGTGCACGATTAATTAATTCATCCACAACTTAAGGAGGTTTCGGATTTATGTCAGATTTTCGGAATCTTCGGGTTTTATCCATTAAAAAGGCAATATAATTTTTTGCCCATTAACCCCCTTATTTTTTTTCCATTTTTTCATTTTATACATCTTTATGAGCATTCTGTAAAAAACTCATTGAATTTTATTTATTCTGTCACATTCATTCATAGTTAAACCTTGCTAATGTTAATCCAATGAAAAATCAGATGAGTTCAGTTTCCCGCCAAATTTTCATTCACTTAAATCTCAAAAACGAGATCATCAACCTATCAATTTTTTTTTACTTGAAATACTTCTTTTTTAATTTTCTAACTAAAAATCATGTTTATTTGAAATCCTATTTATTTTCAAATGGAGTAGCGAACCCCCTTAATCATTTCCTATTGCACAAATTCACGAAAGAAACCACACAACAGCAAAGGGAGAATAAGGAAGCATTATTTATAGACAAATAGTGACCTTTGTTAAATGCAGAATAAAAAATAGTTTAATGCCTTTATTTATTTTTGTTTTAAGCATATAGAACATATAAATAATGAACACTAGTTGTCGGTCATGTTACTAACTTACTTATGACGTTGTGTAAGTCTTACAAACGTGAGTCATGAATATCCCCACAAAAGTGAAACCGGTAGGTACGGTATATGATGAACGTTTGTGCGATTTATGCTATGGAATATTTTCCATGAAGGCTACAGTACATTTTTTGTATAAAACTATCTAAAATGGTCTCTGAGCCACCTATCATTGCTTTTAGACGACCAAAAAGCATTAAGGATACTTTGGTCCGAGCGACCCTTCCACAAAACTCGTAACAACTTGGCCAATGCAAACCTTGTGGTGATAAAAGATGCAAGTGTTGTCAGCAAATGCAACAAACACAAACATTTAGTTGCAAAAAAAAACAGGTAAGGTAAACAAAGTGTTCTGCAATATAAATTGTAAGACACCTTATGTCATATAACTCATTGACTGCCAGGTCTGTGGTCTACGGTATGTGGGTTGAAGGGTCCAACTGTTCAACAAAAGAATGAATGGACACCGCAGTGACCTCACCAAAAAACCATTCCTGCCTGTCAGTCAACATCAAATTACCTGGGCATTTTGCAAGATCAACAGTGACCATCATTGATCACGAACGGGGTTGGAGCGATGAACAGAGACAATCGAGAGGAAGCTTCTGGATCAGAGAGTTATGTGCATTATACCCGGATGGCATTAACAAAAAATCGTAGTATTTTGTTTTTATTCCGCTCATTTAGGGATTAAATTTAACAGTATTTGTTTATATATTTCTTATTTATTAAAGAAGTGGTGTTTGTACATTATATGATACATCGGCAAACGAATACCGAAGCAAGAAAAGGAAAATTGGAAATTCTAAAAATATAAATCCAACATCACGGCAATTCACAGAAACACGGATTGAGACAGTATGACAAAGACAAAACAGATAAACAAAAATGAACAAGAACGCCACAAAACTAAAGCACTAGCAGTGTGAACCCCTATAAAAACTGAGGTATCATCAGGTGCTCCGGAAGGGTAAGCATGATCTGCTCCACGCGTGGCATCCGTCACACTGCCAGTGAAAAGTCCGGTTTTGTCACAGTCGGTGTTAGTCAGTCCGGTAACAAACTCTGGATCTACCCAAAAATATCTGTTCTCATTTGTGAAACAGAAACATTGTAATGGTTTGTCAAATCGTGGTGACGACCGTAAAACTTCTGTAGTGACAATTGCAACAGTGACTGAACATACCCTTGATGTATAAGTTTTTGAGACAGTAATTTCGCTCTGTTGACAAAATCGCTGTACAAACTACAGGCACGGCAATAGCGAATGAGTTGTGAAATGAAACGCCATATGCCGTAGAAGTGGGAATATTACTGCTCAAAAACGGGAAGTTCACTATTGGAAAATCGAAATCATCACGCTTGTCGTAAAGTTTTGTTTTCAGACGTCCAGAATTGTCAATGTAGAGGTATAGGTCCAGGTATGATGCTGATGATGGTGTATCAGTGGTCTCTTTAATTTCGAGTTCATTTGGGTATAAGATGAAGGTTATCCTTAAATTGGGGATTGTTCAAAGAAAGAACATCATCTATATAAGGGAGACTGAAATTAAAAGATTTGGCTAGCTTATAGTCTTTTTTCTGAACTAACCCTTGTATGAACTTGGCTTCATACGAATAAAGAAACAAATCTGCTAAAGGTGGCGCACAATTAGTCCCCATAGGTATCCCTATGATTAACGGGACTAATTTCCTTCCCCTACCCATTTCTCAGATTTCCCGGTGGCAGTCAGTACTAATTGCCCCTGTTGTCTCATCCACTTTTATTTTTTTATATTTATTTTCTACTTTTAGATATTCTCTTAATGGATTAATTTGCTCTCGTTTTGATATAGCCAAAATATTGCTCATTGGACGTTCAACTCTATTTTATCTATCAATCATGATAAATTTAACTTTAACACATCTACATGTATCAATCATTTTTGTGCTGTAGTCAGGTCAAAAAATATTTTTCACATTCTTTGTGTATATATTGTATTCTTGTGTCCAGGTAAAAAATCTTTGACAGTCGATGTTACATGATTTTTTACGATCAATTATCAGGTCATGAGAGACCTTGACAAAGCTAGTAGGTCTAGCGAATTATCCGTCATTTGATCAATTTAGGTCTTTTATTGCCTAATTTGTTATAAAATATTTGTTTTTATCACTTTTTACCACCTTGCAAAATAAATAATATGCATCTTATGTCAAGGACCAACTGAGTCAGAGTTTTATGATTGCTATTATCGAGAACATCAGATTCTTTCCACTGAGGAATTATATATATATATGTGTGTGTGAACTCTTGCATTTTACATTATATAGTGTCTTACATATGAGAGTGAAATCAAATCAAAGACATTCATTTTGTTTTCTGTATAGAAAGAACACGTAAAAATCACATATTAGTCAATCCCTTCTGTGTAACACCCCCGTTTGGTTAACCAGAGGTTAAAGATTACACTAAAAATTATATTCGATTACGTAATTGAGACTCTGTAGTAGATTAACAGAGTATCAATTTCACGAACCTTTAATTCAAACTTAAAATCCTCGACAATCTACTGCCGAAATCTTTTCAGTTACGCAATGAAGTGTGGTGTTCACATAACATATAATTATATTTTCCATTGCAGAGCAGTTGATCAGTAAAAATAACTTAAATTAAATTCTGATTGTATTTGTGAATGAAAATCTACAAATAGTTCCTTTTACAGTTTCAACATGTAAAGATATGAATCAAATTAATCATACTTAAGGCATGGGGAACAACTCTTGTTTGCACTAATGCAAATAATAAAGTAGAATGTTGAATTGCTTTGAACGTGTTATATTTTTTTTCAAACAGCTAATAAATATTTATGTTTTCATCAAAATGAACAGCTTATAAATGCATTGAATTTATCAACTTCTTCTTTGATACATAAAACGTTGAACAATTTTTTAAGTAAGTTTTTTTGTGTATGGAAGGAAATTCTTAAATCTTAATTTTCGAAGAGAGTTAATCTGTAGCATATAATTCACTAACTTTATTGATTTTTATACACTGTCAAGTAATATATAATGTTTTTTATACAATCATATCCTTTCAGGAAAACAGTGTTCGCATTATGCGATTTCGTTTGCATTATATAGACTGGGACAAAAATAATTATTTCTTGCTCAAATGCTACCTTTCTTTCACGAAATTGCGAAATATAAAATAGTTAAGATATGTCTCAACATGATAGCAGTATTATATGTATGTAATTTATACATAGTTCTCGTCTCAAGGTGGCTGTATTTACTTTGCCACATTCATTCTTGTAGGCCATGGGCTGAAATCTCTTTTTGTGCACCCCTCACAGACCGATTTCTTTCATTCCTTTTATATCCCCTCTTCAAAATAAAACACGTAAACACGAATATAAGCTGTACGCATAGACAGCATAGGGCCACATTTAGAGTACACCACACAAAATTGTTGTATTTTAGTTTTAACCTTAAATCCCTCTTTTAAGCTCCATAATTTTTATGAAGATAAGTTAGATGTACTGAAATTTGTTACCAAATTGAAGCTTATTTAATATCCTTTACAATGAACATAAGTTTGCCCACTTTACGCCACTTTTATGATCTGAGGATACAAAAAATGTACCCCTTCTCCTGCAAAAAATGCGAAAATTTTTAATCTGTTAATTACTTTCAAATGAATAAATCTCGTCATATGATCTAGTTTTTATGCTTAATTTAAAAGCTGTGATACAAGGTTGAAATATAAGAACGTTAAAGTCCTAAAAATTTTCATATTCGGTCAAAAATTTTTGATAAATACATTTTTTTTTTTTGGAATTTTAAATATTTTCACAAGTTCGACTTTCTTACTTTTCGATACTTAAGTAAGTGAGAACCGAACCGTCAGTCAAAGAACGAACAATCCATGGACAAAGGCAGTATCGGAAACACTAAGAAACAAGGACACCACTTGAATATATATTTAATAATTGCGTATTCAATAATGATTTATAATATGTAAGCAACAAATTGTGTGAAAAAACTTTAAATTCAGACTTTTTGTGGGATCATGAATGCCAAAATTAGCACCCCTACCCCTTAAAATTAAGAGAAATATTCAGGCCCTAAATGATAAAAAGATAATGCTTAATGCACATTCTTGTGTGTAATTTCACTAAAGCTGACATGCAGAAATTAATCTAAGTAGATTCAATCTCTTTAAAGGGATCTCTTTCTTTGACCCTTAAGCTCGAAATTTTATGAAAAATGGGATTTTTTAGTTTTTCAGAATTTTTGCTGAGTTAGATATGTAAATACTTCACGAATTAGATATATGACTTAAAAATTTTGATAAAATATCGTTTCATTATATATAAGCTATTAGAAAGTATACTTTTGAACATTCATGACTGAACTCTCATAAATTGCAAACATATAACCCCTCCCCCCAAAAAAAAAATTCAGCACAATTTTTATTTCAATTTATCCAGCTTGAAAAGCTTAAACATTGTATAAAGGTCCAATCACATATCATTTCAAACAACAAAATACACAGGGACTCCCATATATCTTAAATAAAATCATGCACATAGTTTATTGACAGTTATACAACGATTCAACTTTGAATTTTGTAAAGTTCTGAAATGCTGAAAATTCCCTTTTTCACAAAAATCGGCCAAAATATTCAATCTAACCCATATTTTGGCGTAAAAATTGCATATTGCGATACATCAAATGCATTGTTCTAAGAAGAGTAAAACATTGGTATGTTTTGTTCATATATATATACAGAGAGGCATATTTTGGGGATTTTTAAGCATTATTTTCCTGGGGTAGGGGGGATTTTCGGTATTTGGAGTCATATTGAATACTCCTTGTTTTTCTAAAAATTGTTTTAAGATAACTTAGGCATCGGTCAGAAAAATGAAATTGCAGATCTGCAGATATATCTTCCAGATTTGACATATATAACGGTTTAACAGTGAACTTTGGACACATTTGAAATACTGAAAAGTCCCATTTTCATGAATTTCGGGTAAAATATCGAATGACTGTTAAAATACGAAATCGCGATGTAACTCATGCAACATTGTTATATACAATACACATATTGTGTGCTTTATGGAGGTAGGGAGTTTAAAATACTTCAAGATTGCTGTTTGTACTAGTTATGAAGAAGATATTATGTACTTCCATTTTATACCAAATATTCATGAATTTTTACTACTCATAGAAATGATGAGGCAAAAAGTGTCGAAAACGAAAATATCAAAAGATCTGTTTTATTTGTGATAGTTTGGTCATTAAAAACATATCAACATCATTTTAACATGTTTATTGTTTTTAAGAAAGGACATCAAAGGAATAAAAAAAAAACAATTATATGATATGAAATGAAAAACACATGGGGTTCTATATACCATTGAACTTGCACAATTTCGGGAAAAATCTTAAATTTTACGTCAGCATTTTGAATTGGTAGTGGTGAGGTTTTTCAATTTATATAACGTACTGGGTATATAAATGCTACTTATGTGGGATTTTTGTAAAGCTAATACTCAACTTGATCATTTTATACCACTTTTGCATAACTGAGAGGTATCAATCAACAATTGAAGCAATTGAAAGAAAAACTTGTGTCAAAAACGAAATTTTCCGAAATTTTTTTGGTATGTCTAGAAAAGGGGCCTGTTCAAACACTGCGTGCAGGTTATGCTCATGTTAACATGTTTTATTTTAAAGAGGGTATGTAAGCGGACTTGAAAATGTGGGTGGGGTTCATGAGTGAGAGGAGGGGAGTATTCAAACACATAGACTAATGGTAAAACCTTGCTTATTTTATACCTTTAAAAAAACTGTTTAGAGCAGTAAAGTTTTTGCCAATTTTAAACAACTTCCATCTCTAAACACCCGACCAGCAACTTATCGATTTTTTTTTCTCGCTTAGATCACTTCTTTTGTCATTTTCTAACAAATAATTACATGTATCCCTTATTGTTCTTTTTTTTCTTGCTGAAGCACTGAACGTCTGCAAAAGAAGGTAAAACCTAAATGGCCTTGCAATTTGAAATTATCAAAGATTCTCTAATTATAAGATATAAAATATCAAGACCGAAAGTGAAATTTGGTCAGATTGACATCAAGTCCCAGGGAGGAAAATCAGTACAAGGATTTAATATCAACAATTTCACACTTACTTCTATTTGTGCTTGCTGAAATTGTCCATCCATATATCAAAGGGCTTGGGTTGCAGGTTACGTTACTTAATGTCAAGTAATGTAAAGTGCACAACCACTTTCTAGACAAAAACTTATATAACTAGTATAATTTAAAGACATTGATTGTCAGGGCCATTGTCATTTCTTTTTCAACACTTTTCGAAGCGGAAAAAAACTATGGTATGTTTTAAATATCATATTAGAATGCGTATTATTTAAATATATTCACTACATTTAGGATAAAAATAAATATGTATCATATTTTTTTCTATATATCTGCATATATGGAATCTCTTTTTATATATATGTACTGACAAATGTACTAGAGCACAAAAATAAAACTCCTTCCGAGACTTCAGAACTGGTTTCACACATACTGTATTAAATGCTTTTAAGGAATAGTAGCATACTTTGTTTAACTTACAAGTTTAGTTGTAATGTTTTGTTGTCTTCGAATTTCAATGTTTATGATTTTTTTTAGAGCTAGATTCTATTCCGTCCTCTTTTTTATTGATACCTAGAAAAGTTCACAAAGTTACAATATTTTACGAGAGGATATGGAGTAAATGAACATGAGACCATAACAAATTTGTTAACTCAAACTGCAATAATTTTAATGAGCTGTATGGCCATTTCGGTGATACGTCTATGTTCATCAAAGCATAACCAAAGGTCAACGTATAAAGCAAAATTTGCCGTGTTTGTAGTTTTTTTTTTTTTTCCAAAGTCGCTGAGGAAAATGCGATGTAAATGTTCTTTTTATATTTGATTACATTGTCTATCTATATGAAGTTGAATTAAATTACTTGGCTAGTTGTCATTTTTTCTGTTGTATGTGCTTTATTAAAACCTTCGCTTCATAAGAATGGAGGAAAAGGTAAGCTAAAGTGGCCCAAATTTGATCCAAGAGGAAAAACTAATGTTTGCTGAAAAACGTAGCCTTGAAACTCAACGGAAATCATGTTGATAAAAAGTGAAGCATCCTTATCATGTCATTTTTACTGTATTTCTTGTTAGACTCAGTATGGTTCTTGATATTAAATGCTTTATCTTTCCTTTTTCCAAAATGAATACCCGTGTTCACCTTTTTAATACATAAACTTTGATGTTTAAGTTCAACAATAGACTTTACTGTTTGACGATAGCTTGTTGAAATACATCTTTCGAATTTTAAAGAATCCGCATCTGATTCATACCGCTCGTAAGATATCCTTTTACTGCAGTAGCTTTTTAATTAATCTGTAACTTGGGCCATAAAGTGGTAGGGAGTTTGGATGGGGGATTAGTGGTACATCTGGAAGACCCTGCAATAAATGTCTGTTTGTAGGGATTCTTGGGAGGCTTAGGTGTTCAGCAAATGTTAGGGGATAAACTGTTGTCTTCATCCTCTTTAATACTGAGGGATGCTAATACAGTGGATTTTGATTATCTGGATATTGTTGAAGGGGTATCAGTAGGATTTCTTGAAGAACTTTCAGTACCCATCCCCTTAATAAGACAGTCTAAATTGTGTTTCTTATAACCAAAGGCAATAGTGTTAGATGCTTTGTCAGCAGGTATTATGATCTACTTTTCTTTGAGGTTTGTTTTACAAACTGGATCGTCAAATATACTGAGCGTATAATCTTCATTGACGTTTTTAAGCGTACACTGTAAAATATGTGTCTAGGCCCTAGACATTTTTCTATACACTATTCATGTATCACTTTTTAGACACGTGTTCATATAAGACATGTCTTACAGCTAGATATGTATTGAAAGACGTCTTTACTCTAGACATGTCTTTTCAATTGGTGCTTAGATATTAAACATGTCTAACTTTTAAGTGTCTTGAATCAAGACATGTCTTGCATCTCTTGATATAAAAAGAATGAAAAAAGCTATAAAAATGCATGGCACTTTTTGGCATTGAGAAATAAACTTGGAAAATATATTTTGGATTCGACAATTAGCAATTTGAAATTCCTGATATTTTTTGTCTAATCCAAATACATTTCTCAGTAGATTTCTTATCACCCAAAAGTATCATACAATTTTATTTTCTTTTTCCATACTTGCAGCTACTACTAGTTTCCTGAAAATGAAGGTACAAATCCTGATGTAGTTGCACTATGATCATCTACCAATGTATTAGAACATCCAAGAAACAGCAGATATTGACACTAGCTAGCAATTAAAAAAAAAGAAAAATTGTAAATATAAATGTCATATACAGCAAAGCTTATTCAAGGTCCTTTAAGAAGAGAGTATATTTTTCGAGACTAAGAATCCTGTAAGAATGAAATAGAACAGAAACGTGGCAAATGTCAAGGAGACAACATTCAATCTTCCAATAAAAATAATCAAAAAGAAATCATTTCTTAATATCTCTGTTTTGATAAACTAAAATTACACACCCCAGAAACAGCCACACAGAAAAACGTTCAGTATTTCATGTACTAACTTTTACCTTTGTGCTGTTGTAGTACATGTTTGTAGTTATGTAGCAAAACCGGAGACAAGGATACTCAAACTAAAAGATTTTTATGTAAAAAAATTTATTGTACATAAATTTACAGAATCTTGAATGATGTAGAAGTAAAGTATGTTTTCAGTGACAAATGTGCATTATGTTTGTAATTAAAAGCAGTTTTCGCAAGTTTTACACCATATATGTTTGCATCCCCATGAAGTGTCACACTAAAAGTCTGAATATCTTCCTTGCAATTTTCCCCAGAAAAAATGCTTCATAAAACTTTCCACACATTCAAGTAATTACAGATCACAGTCAGCTGTTTCACTGTCCGTTTTATATTGTGTTCAAGGAATCCAAATCTGAGCTGATATCGTTTTGGATAGGAAAGGTCCCATGTAGGATAGCAGCAGAAGAGTTGATAACTCAAGGTCATTGTCACAGGTACCAGTGTCTAACTTTAGTCATTACTCCTTCTCCAATATTGAAACAGTTCGAAATTTAGGTAGAATCTTCATTCACAAGAACAATCCTAGGTGCACTATTTTTTTCTTGGATGTTAAGCAGGAGGTATGCCAAGTTGTCTGAAAAAAAAACAAATGGAAAATCATTATTGAACAACTTACAGTATGTAGTGGTATTTTCACCTCTGTTGAGACATTTATTGGTTGAATGAAACATTAATCAAATTATCTATGCATATATTTGGCTTTTTGTGACAATTGTTACGCGATCACGTGATTAAAATACCCCCCCCCCCCCCACACACACACACATTTTTAAACCAACTCTTCTTTTCGGGCTGGTAATGAATTATTTTACAAAACATATATATTGAGTAATCCAGAGGTACATGTAGAATAACATTAAAATAGGACGCAAAAAGCGGGCTGTATCACGACATTGTTTTCATCACTGTGTTTTTGAGCTTAATACTCAAACTCCAATTCTGTGCTATTCTCCTTATTCTATTGAATAATTTATTGATGGGTACATGCAAAAATGGCTATTTCTCCCACGTTGTACAGAGTTGGTCCACATATATGCAGATTGTCTCATATCCTTTGGCTGGATCGCCATAATATTTGAATGACATAGAAGTAGCTACAGAAAATACGTCAAAGACACGTTGCTACTCTATAAAGTCTTACCTTAAACGAAAACTTCAGCTGCGTGTGTATTTCAATGTTCACTTGACTTCAATCTTTCCATTCACTTCATAAAGATGTAAATTGATACCAACGCTATTGAACGCGCGAGCCTCGCTTTGGT
Organism: Modiolus philippinarum; assembly: GCA_002080025.1. Lineage (NCBI taxonomy): Eukaryota > Metazoa > Mollusca > Bivalvia > Mytilida > Modiolidae > Modiolus > Modiolus philippinarum. The sequence continues at coordinate 39,055 of MJUU01003561.1, read as the reverse complement.
TATTTGGTATCTTGTGACTTTACATGTCTTATCTGATGACCTGTCTTAATAATTAAATGTTTACAAAATAGACATGTCTATGCTTAAGGCGTCTTATTTCTAGACACGTCTTATGTAGTGACATGTCTAAAGGAATAGTGTTTCGGGATTAAACATGTCTAGGGCAAAAAATGCTCTAAAACATGTCTTCCACTCAGACACATTTTTACAGTGTATTTTCTATCTCTTTCTTCGCCCACATTCTGGCAAAGTCCTCAAATGCATTCGACATAATCTTTAAGTGATATTTCAAGTTGAAGTGCTTGGTTTCAAAGAATAAATGTATCGGAATTTTTTTGTTGTCAACGATTTTAAGGTCACGGGTTATTACGTGTCATTACGCGGGATTATAATTAACCGGGGAAAAGGAGAGAGGAGATGGAGCATTCAGGTGGTTTGCTTTTAAGACACCATCTGGAGATTACATAGTACTACTTCGTACTTCAATTCAATACTTGGAATATGTTAAGTATAGTATGATAAGTTGGACAGGACGGTCTTTGAAGTAAGGGGTGTTTGATTGCACCGTTTGTTGTATAGAAGGCGTCAAATCCATAGTAAACAAACTTAATTTTGAGAAGTTAACGGTTTCGTTTTTATTTGCGAATTGCAAATATTTTACCGGTTTAAACAGTCTGTGATTTTAAATTTCTATGCCAATTACTGTTAATTTATATTACAAATGGTGCAAGTTAGTCATGGATGAATCTAAACAAAATTTGTAGAATGAAAGAAGTATTGAACGTGGCAAGGAATGTTATTTTGTACGAATGCGAAAATACCTAATTGCATTTTCATAAATTCATGTAGATATGGGCTGTATAATGCATGTGTCCATGACTTTTTGGTCTTTACTGGCAATTATTGAAGATAATCATTATATTCGCCGAATTTTATCCTGGGCTCGAAAGATTACCTACAAATTTAACGTTATCATTGCAAACCATAGGGCATTGCTGTAACCAACTCTTTGGCCAAATACTTCTCTATTTGTAGACAGTATAGTGTATTCATGGTAGCATTGTTTGTTTTACGATAAAAAAAGATATTAAAAACAATAAAACTGTAAATTACTCGTCTTTGAAAAAACAACGGCAGTAGAATACCAAAGGAACAAAGCACAAGATTACAAAAATCAAAGTCCAGAGGCAAAAGTAAGAACACCAGTAGATCGAAGACCGAAGACACTACACACCAACAAAACACAATAACACTATAAGCACAACACAAAAAACTAAAGCACTAATAGTGCGAAATCTTAAAGAAAACAGAATGACATCAGGTACTCAAGAAGGGTGAGCATGTTCTGTTCTGTATACAGCATCCGTCTCACTGTAAGTGGGTCAATCTAGAGTAAAGGCAGAATCGGTATGTCAAATTCGGGAAGACGTGAATCTAGCTGAGAATGTCTGTTTTCTGTTTTCATTTGTGACACCGACATTTCATATTTATCTATGATGTCGTGGTGACGGCCATAGCATTTCTAAAGGGACGAATGTCACAACGGCTTAACATAGCCCTGACCCAGCAGTTTGTTTGTGACACCGACATTTCATATTTATCTATCATGTCGTGGTGATGGCCATAGCATTTCTGAAGGGACGAATGTTACAACGGCTTAACATAGCCCTGACCCAGCAGTTTTTTGACAGTGCTTTTGCTCTTTCCAAAAAGTCACTGTATAAAATACACGCTCTACGGTAAGGAATTCATTGTGGAATATACATTCCATATGCTTGGGAGGTAGGTATATTGCTGTTGAGAAAGGGACAGATCACAATTTGGAAGTCAAAATCATCACGTTTGTAATAAACTATATTTCAGACGTCCAGGTTTGTCAATGTAAAACAAAGGGTCGCGGTATAAAGCATAATTTGGTTTTTCGGTGGTTTTAATTTCAAGTTCACTGTGGTAGATCCGATCTTAATATTCTTTATTTATATATGAAGCTGAAATTAAAAGTCTGGGCTTGTCGTGTTTGGTTTCTGTTGTATTAGCCCTTGTAAAAATTTTTCTTCATACGATTAAAAGAAAAGGTCAGCTAAAAGTGGCTCACAATTTGTTCCCATAGGAATTCCCATTGTTTGTTGATTAAAATTTCAAGATTCTTTATCACGTCATAGGAAAAAATAGGAATACTTGCTAAATCACAGCTGGCATTTTGGGACATCTTAATTGAAGATGATATAAAAAATATTTAAATACCAAGTTTTCTTAAGGTCTGAAATATCGTGAATCACAATTACTCAATTTGAAGCACAAATTCAAGATTATGAAAATATGCACAAAATTGACCCAGAAATGAAAACTGAAATTGAAACTTTTCCGACAGCACCCCCATTAAGTCATTTCTCAAAGCTCTAATGCCAATAGTGCGAAACGTACCTGAGTTAAAATACAAACTGTATAATGGGCGATTCTTATACAATTTAAAAAAAAAGGTTGATCTTTTTTACAATGACTTCGATGCCACTGCTGGTGAACTGTTAGTCCCCGAGGGTATTCACCTGCCCAGTAGTCAGTACTTCGGGGCTGACCCCAAAGCCGTTCATTTTTTTAACCCTACTATACCTAAATTTTTGTAAATTTTCTTGAAATTTAGGAGTATCTCCCTCATGCAAAGCTCTGTCCTTATCTGATTTTGGCTTTACATTTAGTTTTTAAACATCTTTGAGTTTATGGTCTTCCAAACGTTTAGATTTTATCAGCACTGAAGAGACATAAGTTGTCGAAATGCGTATATGCAGAAAGTAAATTCACAGTAACTTCGGTATTAAGCTATTTGAACCAGGTAATCATGCTAATAACAGCATCATATTTGTCTCTTAAACTTTATTGAACAACGGCAGTAGAATATCGAAGAAACAAAGGGGTGGAATTTACAAAAATCGAAGTCCAAAGACATGGCAAAATCAAGGACGTTAGACAAATAAAACAATGACGTTAGACAGATACAAAGCATAGAAATAGAAATCACAACATTCGAAACAAAGGCACTCACAGTGTGAACTCTAGTGGAATTGAGAGTGACATCAGGTGCTCCGGAAGGATAAGCATGTCCTGCTCTGTTAACAGCATCCGTCACACTGTAAGTGAGTCAATTTAGGAAAATGTCTAAATCGGTAGTCAAATCCGTAAATACATGAATCTGGCTGAAAGTGTCTACTTTCATCTGGGATACTGACACGTCATATCTTTCAATGATTTTATGGTGACAGCCATAAAAATTCTCCAAGGTTAAATTAACATAGGTTGAACAAAGCCCTGACTAGCAGCTTTTGGGGCAGTTATTTTGCTCGGTTCAAAAAATCACTTTACAAACAAAACGCTCGATCGACAGTAACGAATCAACCGTGAAATGTTCACTCCATAGGCTGGAGAGGTAGGTATATTGCTGCTAAGAAAGGGAAAGTTCACAACTGGGAAATAAAAATCACCACGCTTGGCATATAGGTTAGATTTTATACGTCAATCTTCGTAAATATACAACGAAAGATCGAGATACGAATCAGAAGTAGGTGATCAGTAGTTTTTTTTTAATTTCCAGCTCCAGAAATGAAATCAGTGATGACAATTCATTTGTTTGCAACTTTAACTACGCAATTTGAAAGAACAAACGTGAAAAAATGAACTTTTCATTAACATTGGTATGCCACGCATGGAGCACATCATTCTTACCTTTGTTGGGCGACTGATGATAGATAAAGGTTTTGTTTCGGTTCACACTGTTAGCGGTTTCCTTTTAGCATTTTTGCAAATATCTATATTGATTTGTCATTCTCATATTTTCGCCATTTGTGATACATCTAAATTACCATGTTTTTTGTTATTTTAAAAATTTGTTTAAAAAAGTGCCGTTTTTTATTCTCTTTTTGCTGCTGTATTTGCTATCCAATTTATCAATATACAATGAGGACATAAAATAACTACAGACTTGTCTTCTTTTTTGTATTTTAGAAAGTAGCTGAATTTAGTATTCAGCCTCCTATTTCTATAGATTTGATTATCGCTATCAAATTATATTATTCTTATGCCACTGATTAGCGGTTACTCCTTGAAACACGTGTACAGTATTCCAAATTTAATGTTTTAATTCAGCTTGGGTATTTTTGTAATTTGAAACTAATGGGTCGGTGTCACTGCTGCTGGACCAGACTTTTTAACATGATAATTTTACTTTGCGTTTCATAGAAATTTACTGTTATTAAAATCTAATCCCTTGAAAGTACTTAAGCTTCATCCCATGTATATCACTCGGATGTCCTTGGTACTAAATTTGACCTCATATTTCGATATTTTTGGTAATGAGTGTTTTCTTCCATATCAATTTATTTTAATCTTATCTGTTGATGAGAGATTACCCCTAGCAACATTTGAACAGTAGAAAAAAATTAACTTTTTAGTTTGCAACTTAGGAAATTTTAGACTTAAAACCGCTGGGTCGATGCAACTTTAAGTTTACCAGAGATTATCGTGAATATTCACATGCCTAGTAGACAGACTTGTCTGTCATGAAAATTTTACCTTATTGGCCATGGGCTAAAATAACCTTCCCCGTATAAACATTTATAAACTCCACCCACATTTAAGTCCGCTTAGATCCAATCTTCAAAATAAAACATGTAAGCATGAACATAACCTTCTCAAATTTGGACAAAACCAACGAAATGAGGGAAAATTTTGTTTTTAATTTGACATTTTTTTTCTTTCAATTGCTAATTATTGTTTACTGGTAACTCTCGTTAATGAAAAAGTGGTATAGAATAGTAGCATATGGCTTAAGGTAGTTCGACACTAATACACGGCGCATTCGATTGGCGCATTTGCGAAACGAGTCGGATGCGGAATTGACTTGATTTTCAAACCGGAATATTCCTGCATTGGCCTATTCACTGTGACGTCATAATAGATTGACATACACTTTCCCGCGAATTAGCCCCCTTTTCCCGTAAATATTGTCTATTTCGTAAACTATATAAAATATCTCTCTTAATCGAACGGTGACATATAGATTTTTTCAGCGTAACAGATAACTTAAGTATATATCTCTGAAATATCAAAAAATTAAAAAAATATATCTGATATTTATTTTATTTGTAAGATAAACAATAAGCATGTTATCGCAGTTCCCTATATATTCTTTGTAAATATTGCTGAAAAGTACTGAATTTGGCCTAATTTTCAAAGCCAATAACGCGAAAAGATGACCGGTGACATATCATTTTTATTTTATTTTTTGATATATATATAGGTGAAGACCTACAAAATATCTTAAAAGAAAAAAATGCTGTCTGAAATTTTTATTGGGATCGAACTACCTTAAGCTTTCCTAATATCTCACATAAGTGTCATCTTTATGCACAAATACTTCTAAAAACCAAAAACTCTTCCACTTACACATATTGACAAAATTTAAGGATTTTTCTATAAATTGTGTAAGTTTAATATGTAAAAGACAAAAATTCGTTTTTGAATGCCATCATATAAAACAGAATTATAGTACAATTACAAATATTATGATTTGGTATTTTAACATCCATTTGTCGACTAAAACTCAATATTTTGCCAAAAATAGGAATTTTCATAATTTCAGATTTGTCCAAAATTATCTGTTTAATCGTAATATATGTCAAACCTGCAGGATATATTTGCAGATATGCCAATAAATTGTTTTAAGCGGTATAAGTAATCTTTAAACACTTTTTAGAAAAAAAAACAAGGAGTGTGCAATGCGATTCTTTATACTGAAAATTTTACCCCTACACAGACGAATAACTATATTCCGAAGTTACTGTAAATTTATTTTTTGCATATGCGCATTTCGATAACTTATGTCTCTTCAGTGCAGATAAAATCTAAACGTTTGGAAAACCATAATTCAAAGATGTTAAAAACTGATAGAGAACAAATAACCAATATGATCTAAATGTAAAGCCAAAATAAGCAAAGGACAGAGCTTTACATGAGGGAGATACTCCTTAGTTTTCAAAAAATTTTACAAAAATCTAGATATTGCAAGGTTCCAAATAGTTTCGGCTTTCGGGTAAGCATCGACGTACTGACTACTGGGCTGGTGAATACCCTCGTGGACTAGCAGTCCACTAGCAGAGGAATCGACCCAGTGGTAACAAATAACTAAAAACCGAAGTTACTGTGAAATGATTCTTAAAAATCCCAAAAGTTTCCCTTTTTACATATTTATAAACAAAACATTCTAATGGTTTGCTTTCTTTCAAAATGATGCAAAAGATATTTTGTAATATGGAATGCAAACACCAAAATATGGTAAAAATTCAATATTTGGTCCGACATTCATGACAATGGGAATTTTCCTCAACTCAAAATTTCACAATATTCAAAGTTGAAATGATCCGTTTGTCAACTATGAAACATATACCTGAAATATTGCGATTAAATTGGACTTCGCTATACGTTGGCTATCTTCATACACTTTGTAAAATTACGAAAAATGTTCAGTCCTATGCAAAATACGGATGTTTTTGCCCCAATCCGCAAAAAAAAAAATGAAGGCAAAAAATGACATTTCCGTGATTACTTTTAATTCAAATCATAACAACTTCATAGGATTTAGTCACTATAATGTTTTTTAAATCAAATTTGTATTTAAGATTTATCTTATTATCCATGTTTAACTCCATCGCCAAAATTCTCCACATTTATCTCAAGATGACTACACTTACTACAGTTACATCCTTCAAAAGTACATTGTTTGACTATGAATTTTATTTAAAGGAGTACGAGTGTCAGAAATTTTGTAATTAGAATTAAAATTCTTACCTTTTGTTTTGAAGAGCACTGCTAATGAAACAACTTGAGCAAAACAATTTTGAAAATCCATGTCAGAGTTTTTGAGAGGCGTTTTTGAGATACAAGACATCAAAATTTTGGCAGGAAACAGTTCTCTCAAGTTTTCCTTTAATTTGCATAAGATGTTTATATGCCTTTAAATACATGAAAATATAATTGGGAGTTTATTAAATTTTATACATTGTCTATTTTATACATCTTAAAATGACCTATAGAAAATTTGATCCATGTGCAAAACTTTTTAACACTGTTTGAATGGATAAAACCCGAGGATATCGAATGCTTCTGAAATCTGACGCTCATACTCCCTTAAAGCTTCATTTAAGTTGAAATACCCCCAGCTTACCTGTAGTTTTTGCATGGCTGGAAATGTTTAAAACAGTGGCATTTGCTATAAAGTAAGTGAGAACCGAACTGTCAGTCAAAAGAACAAACAATCCATGGACAACGGCAACATCGGAAATACTAAAAAACAAGGACACCACTTAAGTACGGGACAAAAAAGAAAAATGAAGACACACATACAGATGTACAACACGGACCCAATAAAACCATTGGTGAGATCAGGTGTACCGGTAGAGTAAGCATCTCCTGCTTCTTATAAGACACCCGCCGTGTTGAACATGTCAAATCCAGTAGTAAAGTCAAATCCTATAGAGGAAAACAAACTTTAGTCGTAGAGGGAAAGATCTGTTGTCATCTAACAAACAGATATCCCAGATCGATCCACAAGATCGTGATATCAACCATAAAACTTCTGTAGTGATAACTTTAAGTTTTTGGTAACGTACCCTTGATTCAGTAGTCTATTTGTAAGCAATTGAGGAAGTGACTGTAACGACCACAAGCCCCATAAAACTAGATATTTCTGTATAGGGCTTTACATTCGCAGTACAAACATTTCGCGGTTTTCAGTCTAGGATATACTTGCGGGGTATTATATTTGCGGTTATAAATTTTCAAGTTGAAGTTAATTTACATTCGAGTTAAATAACAAAATACCGAGGTTACTGTGAATTTAGGTTCTGCATATGCGGATTTCGACAACTTATGTCTTTCAGTGCTGATAAAATCAAAATATTTGAAAGTCCATAAACCGAAATAGGTGTAAAACTAATAGAGAACAAATAAACAATAAGGTCTAAATAAAAAAGCCAAAATCAGCTAAGGACAGAGCTATGCAAGGGGGAGATACTCCTTAGTTTTAAACAAAATTTACTAGAATTAAGATATTGCATGTTTCCAAATAAATTCGGTTTTCGGGCCAGCACCGAAGTACTTGCTACTGGGTTGCATGGTGAATACCCTCGGGAACTAACAGTCCACCAGCAGTGGCATCGGTCCAGTGGTAACAAATAACAAAATACCGAAGTTACTGTGAATTTAGGTTCTTCATATGCGCATTTCGACAACGTATGTCACTTCAATGCAGATAAAATCAAAATAATTGGAAGGCCATAAACCGAAATAGGTGTAAAACTGATAGAGAACAAATAACCAAAAAGATCTAAATAGAAAAGCCAAAATCAGCTTAGGACAGAGCTATGCAAGAGGAAGATACACCTTAGTTTTTAACAAAATTTACTAGAATTTAGATATTGCACGTTTCCAAATAAATTCGGTTTTCGGAAATGTTGACGAGTATAAATTTTCGCATTGATCATGTTAAACACGAATAGCGCGAAAATTAATACCCAGCGAAATATAACAACCATACAATATGATTAAAGTTATATTCTTTGTGGATATCAGTATAACATTTTGGATGAAATCTGCAATATAAAAAAACTTTTGTCATATAGTCACAAAACTTTTTCAAGTTTTCCATTTTTCATTGATACCATTATCAATATCGTTTTTCTTTTCTCAAATCACTGTTTATGTAAAAGAAATTAAAAGCAAAAACAATCATCATTTCCACTTTTTATACCCCCACTTGAAAAGTTAGGGGTATATAGTGATGGGGTTGTCCGTCCGTCCTTCCTTCCGTCCGTCCGTCCGTCCATCCGTTACACCTGAGGGTACCCATCTCTTATCCGTTACTCCTCCTGGACCACTGAATAGATTTTGATGAAACTTAAAAACAGTCTTTATCACATAATTGTGATGTGCACCTCCTATTTCAGAATTTGATTTGATTGATTTTGGAGTTTCCCATACCGTCTTTCCGTCTGTCAGTCCGCCCGCTACACCTGAGGGTACTCAACTCTTATCCGCTACTCCTCCTGAACCACTGAATAGATTTTGATGAAACTAAAACACAGTCTTTATGACATAATGTAGATGTGCACCTTTTATTTCAGAATTTGATTTGATTGATTTTTGGGGTTTCCCATAGCAAAACATGGACTTAGCCATTACATTACAAGGGGTACCCATCTCTTATCCGCTACTCCTCCTGAACCAGTGAACATATTTTTTATGAAACTTTAACACAGTCTTTATGACATAATGTAGATGTGCACCTCCTATTTCAGAATTTGATTTGATTGATTTTTGGGGTTTCCCATAGCAAAATATGGACTAACTAAACCATTACATTACAAGGGGATACCCGTCTCTTATCCGCTACTCCTCCTGAACCACTGAATAGATTTTGATGAAACTTTAACACAGTGTAGATGTGCACCTCTTATTTCAGAATTTGATTTGATTGATTTTTGGGGTTTCCCATAGCAAAATATGGACTTGGCCATTACGTTACAAGGGGGTACCCATCTCTTATCCGCTACTACTCCTGAACCAGTTAACAGATTTTCATGAAACTTTAACACAGTCTTTATGACATAATGTAGATGTGCACCTCCTATTTCAGAATTTGATTTGATTGATTTTTGGGGTTTTCCATAGCAAAATATGGACTAACTAAACCATTACATTACAAAGGGATACCCGTCTCTTATCCGCTACTCCTCCTGAACCACTGAATAGATTTTGATGAGAAACTTTAACACAGTCTTTATGACATAATGTAGATGTGCACCTCTTATTTCAGAATTTTATTTGATTGATTTTTGGGGTTTCCCATAGCAAAACATGGACTTAGCCATTACATTACAAGGGGGTACCCATCTTTCATCCTCTACTTCTCCTGAACCACTGAATAGATTTTGATGAAACTTTAACACAGTCTTTATGACATAATGTTGATGTGCACCTCTTATTTCAGAATTTGATTTGATTGATTTTTGGAGTTTCCCATACCGTCTTTCCGTCCGTCCGTCCGCCCGCTACACCTGAGGGTACTTAACTCTTATCAGCTACTCCTCCTGAACCACTGAATAGATTTTAATTAAACTAAAACACAGTCTTTAAGTCATAATGTAGATGTGCACCTTTTATTTCAGAATTTGATTTTATTGATTTTTGGGGTTTCCCATAGCAAAATATGGACTAAGCCATTACATTACAAGGGGGTACCCATCTCTTATCCGCTACTCCTCTTGAACCACTGAATCGATTTTGATGAAACTTTAACACAGTCTTTATGACATAATGTAGATGTGCACCTCCTATTTCAGAATTATATTTGATTGATTTTTGGGGTTTCCCATAGCATAATATGGACATAGCCTTCACATTACAAGGGGGTACCCATCTCTTATCCGCTACTTCTCCTGAACCACTGAATAGATTTTGATGAAACTCTAACACAGTCTTTATGACATAATGTTGATGTGCACCTCTTATTTCAGAATTTGATTTGATTGATTTTTGGAGTTTCCCATACCGTCTTTCTGTCCGTCCGTCCGCCCGCTACACCTGAGGGTACTTAACTCTTATCAGCTACTCCTCCTGAACCACTGAATAGATTTAAATGAAACTTAAACACAGTCTTTAAGTCATAATGTAGATGTGCACCTTTTATTTCAGAATTTGATTTTATTGATTTTTGGGGTTTCCCATAGCAAAATATGGACTTGGCCATTACGTTACAAGGGGGTACCCATCTCTTATCCGCTACTCCTCCTGAACCAGTTAACAGATTTTCATGAAACTTTAACAGTCTTTATAACAATGTAGATGTGCACCTCCTATTTAAGAATTTGATTTGATTGATTTTTGGGGTTTCCCATAGCAAAACAAGGACTAAGCCATTTTATTACAAGGGGTACCCATCTCTTATCCGCTACTCTTCCTGAACCACTGAATAGATTTTGATGAAACTTTAACATAGTCTTTATGACATAATGTATATGTGCACCTTCTATTTCAGAATTTGATTTGATTGATTTTTTTGGTTTCCCATAGCAAAACATTAACTTAGAAATTACATTGAAAGTGGGCTACCCATTTCTTATCCGCTACTCGTCCTGGACCACTGAATAGATTTTCATGAAACTTTAGCACAGTGTTCATGACATAATGTAGATGTGTACCTCATAGTTCAGAATTTGATTTGATTTATTTTATAATTTCTGGAGTCAAATGGGGTTGTGGGGGTATTCATTAGTGAGCTTACCTCACAGTTATTCTAGTTTGTAGTGGGGATTTAATTTTCTGTATCCACAAACCATTAAAGGGCGTAAATTATCCAAACTTATAATCATGTTTAAAGGTTTTAAACTATACTTCCATTTGATATCAAAGTTTTGTTTATTTCATCCATCTATACAAAATAAGAAACTGATATGTCGAAATTTTAGTGGCGTACTATAAAAGTGACCCTATTCTATATATGTATGCAGGTTATATTCATGCTAACAATTTTTATACCCCCGCTTGAAAAGTGGGGGTAAATAGTGATAGGGGTGTCTGTCCGTTCGTCCTTCCGTCCGTCCGTCCGTTACACCCGAGGGTACCCATCTCTTATCCACTACTCCTCCTGAACCAGTGAAAAGATTTTCATGAAACTTAAACACAGTCTTGATGACATAATGTAGATGTGCACCTTCTATTTCAGAATTTGATTTGATCGCTTTTTGGGGTTTCCTATAGAAAAGCATGCACTTGGCCATTACATTACAAGTGGGTACACATCTCTTATCCGCTTCCTCTCCTGAACCACTGAATAGATTTTAATGAAACTTTAACACAGTCTTTATGACATAATGTAGATGTGCATCTCTTATTTCAGAATTTGATTTGATTGTTTTTTGGGGTTTTCCATAGCAAAACATTGACATAGCCATTGCGTTACAAGTTGGTGCCCATCTCTTATCCGCTACTCCTCCGGAACCACTGAATAGATTTTCATGAAACTTTAACTCAGTCTTTATGACATAATGTAGATGTGCACCATCTATTTCAGAAATTGATTTGATTGATTTTTGGAGTTTCCCATAGCAAAGCATTTACTTAGCAATTACATTACAAGTGGGTACCCGTACTCCTCCTGAACCAATGAATAGATTTTCATGAACATTTAACAGTCTTTATGATATAATGTAGATGTGCACCTGCTATTTCAGAATTTGATTTGATTTTTTTAGGGTTTTCCATTGCAAAACATGGACTTAACCCATTACGTTACAAGTGGGTACCCGTCTCTTATCCGCCACTCGCCACAACTTCATGAAACTTTAACACAGTCTTTATGACATAATGTAGATGTGCACATCCTATTTCAGAATTTAATTTTTTATTTTTTGGGTTTCCCATAGCAAAACATGTACTTAGCCATTACACTACAAGTGGGTACCCGTCTCTCATCCGGTACTCCTCCTAAACCATTAAATAGATTTTCATGAGACTTTAACACAGTCTTTATGACATAATGTAGATATGTACCTCCTATTTCAGAATTTGATTTGATTGATTTTTAATTTCTGGAATCAAATGAGGGTGCGGGGGAATTTATTAGTGAGCTTTGCTCACATTTTTTCTTGTTTATTTTGAAGAGGGGACATAGAAAGACTAAAATAAATCGTTTTGGATTATAATTGCTGGGCTGCATGGAAAGTGATTTTATCCCGTGGCATTTTGCATCTGTTTTTTTTTTTGGAAAGATAGTTTCATCAAAATTAGAAACCCTTAATATTCTGAAGCTTAATTCCGTTTACTGCACTTTGTGAATGTTTTTTGAAATGAGCCTACAATTGCGATATTTTTTGAATTAGTCCTTTTTTCCTGTCTACATTTAGATTACGGCTTTCAAAATGAATGGATTTTAAAATTGCTGTGGTAACTCCTTGAAACACGTGATCAGGGTAAAAAGAAATATCTGCGTATTATGCCCTTAGGTATCTTTTAGTTTGAAATCACTTAGTCGATGCCTCTGCTGGTAACCCAGATATCCAAGTAGTAAAATTTGTCCGACATGAATATTTTACCTTGCATTTTATATATATTTTTACTGTTTTTATCACCTGGAAATTCTAACAAATACTGCGACTTCATTCGGTGTACTGCACTCTTGGATGTGATATGTACTGGATTTCGTCTTCTATTTTGATATTTTTGGAATCAGTATTTCTACCTATATTGGGTTTTATTCGTATGTTTATTATACTATAGGGAAACGGGATAGAGAAAACGAGGTTTGAGTACCCATAAACCGGTTTAACCCTACCACTGGCTTTTGCTAGTGCCAGTACCAAGTCTGGCTATCCCGAGTTCCTACCGTTATTTATGTTTGTCTCTTGTTTTCATAATTGTTTTTCTAGTGCAGTTCGCTTGTAAATTGTGGCATGTGATTGTAGTTCCCGGCCATTGTAGGTGTTTACCGTTATCCTGTTTTTGTAAATCAGGAAAAATCATAGCAAAAAAATGTCGACCGAAATTGTCATGACTTGGTACAAAAAATGGTGAGTTAAATCGGTTTTAAGAAGCGTAAAACCTGCCTCTTCATGGCGGTAGTGTCCGGTAGTAGCTTAACAGTAATTGATATTGAAAGGTGGTAGACAGTAAAAAGAAATAACTAAATACCGAAGTTACTGTAAATTTACTTTCTGCATATGCGCATGTCGACAGCTTATGTCTCTTCAGTGCAGATAAAATCTAAACGTTTGGAAGACCATAAACTCAAAGGTGTTTAAAAGCTGATAGATAACAAATAACCAATATGATCTAAATGTAAAGCCAAAATCAGCTAATGACAGAGCTCTGCATGAGGGAGATACTCCTAAGTTTTCAACAAAAATTTACAAAAAAATAGATATCGTAAGATTTTAAAAATAATCGGCTTTCGGGTCAGCACCGAAGGACTAACTACTAGGCTGGGGAATACCCTCGGGGACTAACAGTCCACCAGCAGAGGCATTGACCCAGTGGTAACAAATAACTAAATACCGAAGTTACTGAAATGGTCATCGCAGTATTGAGTAAAAACAAATCTTGAATCAGAGTGCGGACCAAAACTTCAAAGTTTTCCACGACAGACTGATATCTTTCTGGTTCTTTGCTTTGTGTCTGTCTGGCGTCATTGTTTTAGTGTCTAACGTCATTGTTTTCTGTGTTCTCGTTTTTGCCCTGTCTTTGGACTTCGATTTTTGTGAATTTCACCCCTTTGTTCCTTCGGTATTCTACTGCCGTTGTATCTATTAAAGAACTTTTTCATGATTGCATGAAACAGAAGCCTTTATTAGTAGGGAGTTCATGGAGATAACTATGTCTTTCTATATTTTTGATAGCTTTAGCGTAGCGAATTAACTGTGAAACATATACTCCGTAAGCAGAAGCTGCAATAGTACTGTCCATGTCAGGAAAATCGATGATTTTGAAATAAAGAGGTCCCTTTTGTCGTAACTTTTAGTCCTGAGGTGACCATTCTCGTCAAATTCAGATATAAGTCCATGAAAGACACAGACCCAGTGGTTTTTGTCTTTTCCTTTATTTCTAATTCTGGAGAATATATATATACATATGGGATCCATTTAGCAAAAGATGCGCAATTAATGGAAAGAACGTCACAAATGTATTTATAAGTAAGATTGAAGGATCATGAAGGATCTTTCATTTGTATGATCTTTAACGAGTCCCTAAAGAAATGTATTATCCTTTGACCGATTTCCAGTTCTTAAGAATGCTTGGTAAGATGACAGTCCATTTCTTTCACACTGAATGAAAAGCGACCAATAAATTGTTTCTTGAAACAGCTTTGCCAAGTTCCCCGACATAGTGTGAGCATAAACATTCTTTATTAATGTACAATCTGGATAAACACGAATAAGTTATTTTTTGTCGAGTAACATTGCTGTCAATGTGCCTTCGGTATTAGCAGCTTTGCAACAGACACATTGACTTCTACCGCAAGATTTGTAGCCTCCGTATGTGGATTTTGGCTTTTTATTTATTCTAGCTGAAACAAGTATGTCTTTTACATTTTGTTATGTTAATGGTGAAGCTTTAAAAATTTAATTCCATCAGAAATCATTCTCATCAACATTAAGTGTGGATGGTATGTTACTCAAGAAGACTAGCTCTGGTGATGTTTTTTTTTCTTTCTCAAAAGATAGTGATATATTTTGGTCTTTACAGCAATGTGCGACATGATGGTTTATGAATTCACCTAGTCTACGGTTTTGTTTTTGTTGCGTTGAACAGGTGCTTATAATAAGCTTGAATGAAAAGGATGATTTAGGCACAGTGAGGTAACGTTAGCTACTCGGAGACATAAATTGGTGTTTGTCTGTCTTTTAATCAATAAATCAAGTGTCTAAGTCCTGTTTTCTAATGTTGTTGTGTTCATGATTCGACAGTAAATTATATTGAGAAAGGGAAATCATTGCAATATTGTAAATACGGGTCAGGTGGTGTTTTAATCAATATCCATTTAATCAATAGAACGGACCCCCCGACAATAATCTGCACGTAGCTACGAAGGGAGCCTTCGTTCTTATTCTCCCAAAACGATGTAAGAATATGATGGAGTTTTTTTTTTTTCAAAAATCGTGCCATCTATGTAACAATAATGTTCCTTATTGAATAAACGGTATTGGTTTTAAACATTAATTTCAGTCTCATATTTAAGGACAGAGTACATTATTTGTATGTAGACAGTGGAACAATCGACCTAATAATATAATCCAATTTCGCAGACATTTTTAGTTCATTTTTAAAGGCGACCTTAAGATGAAAGCCTTGTTCCGTTTCCTTCATCAACTCTGGTTTTGTAGGGATTTTGTCACATGTATATTACTCTATATCCCTTTATTTGTTCTTGAACTTCGTTCAAAATACCTGGACCAATATGCGAATCCTATTTTTAAAACAAATCACCAGGAAATAACTGTTGCATTGTGAGAAGAATGTAGAGCCGATTCATACAAAATGAACAGTATTTTTTCTTAACTTTATGCTATGTTAGCAATTCTTAAGATATGTCATGGTCAGAACAAGTTACATATACGATTTTATATACCTTTTGTTTATGTTAATATTTTGTGTTATTGACCCATTTTAAAATATATTCAAAGTGCTATGGGTGATGTGATCCATTTTGCCAATCATACTGCATATTTTCCGAAACAGTACAATGTAGATATTAAGAAATATCGTCCTCGTGCTCCCTTAGATAAAATTACCGTTACTTCTTTAATTTTTAATTCACTTCTAGTTAATTGTTTTTCACAGGAAGGAAGCAATCAGTTTATATTTTCTAGTTAGTGATGTCTTTTTTCTTTTTGTGATGGAATTGTGAAGGAATTTTTTTGGGGGGGTGAAGGAATTGTACTTTTTATGTCTAGAAAAGAAAAGATGAGATCTTTCTCTTGACCATCCATCCGGAGTAGTCATTTGTGACGACTGGCAGATAAGGTTCTGACTTATTCTACAAAACTTATTCGTTAGGTTATTTCAATATTTTTGGGGCCTGAGTGACCGAATGGTTAAGCTAGTTCTACTACCTATACAATCACTGTAGTCCATCACCAGTGCGGTGTGAGTTATCGCCCCGTTTTGTACATAGCAAACAGTCGTAAGTGATAACGTATGTCATTTACCTGCCCTAGGTCGGTGGTTCTCTCCGGGCACTATGCGGCTTCCTCCACCACTAACACTGGCTTTTATGAGATAGCTGAAATACTGCTTAAAGTAACGTTAAACCCCATATCAATTAATCAATCAATACTTTTAGATTTTTTGAAGAACAATTTGGAGCACTTTCCCGCCTTTTTCCATTTCCATGACAACGGCAGCCATTTTGAAAATTCTGAAGCTCAAAATCATTTGTACACATGCTAAGTAACTTTCATGTAAAATTTCAACCAATTTAGAGGACTTTTAATTTTCCCGCCTTTCTCTGTTTCCATGGCAACGGTGGACATTTTGAAAATATTGAGGCTAAAAATCATTTGAACACATGCTAGGCAACCTTCCTGTAAAATTTCATCCAATTCTGAGCACTTTTAATTTTCCCGCCTTTTTTCCGTTTCCATGGCAACGGTGGCCATTTTGAAAATTTTGAGGGTAAAAATCATTTGTACACACACTAGGCAACCTTCCTGTAAAATTTCATCCAATTCTGAGCACTTTTAATTTTCCCGCCTTTTTCCGTTTCCATGGCAACGGTGGCCATTTTGAAAATTCTGAGGCTAAAAATCATTTGTACACATGCTAGGCAACCTTCCTGTAAAATTTCATCCTATTCTGAGCACTTTTAATTTTCCCGCCTTTTTTTCCGTTTCCATGGCAACGGTGACCATTTTGAAATTTTGAGGCTAAAAATCATTTGTACACACGCTAGGCAACCTTCCTGAAAAATTTCATCCAATTCTGAGCACTTTTAATTTTCCCGCCTTTTTTCCGTTTCCATGGCAACGGCGGCCATTTTGAAAATTCTGAAAGCTGCGTGCACATCTACTCATAGAGGCAATCATTCCTGTGAACTTTCATGAAGTTTGGTCGAAAGGTAGCCGATTTTCATCCAATTCTGAGCACTTTTAATTTTCCCGCCTTTTTCTGTTTCCATGGCAACGGTGGACATTTTGAAAATTCTGAGGCTAAAAATCATTTGTACATATGCTAGGCAACCTTCCTGTAAAATTTCATCCAATTCTGAGCACTTTTAATTTTCCCGCCTTTTTTCTGTTTCCATGGCAACGGTGGCCATTTTGAAAATTTTGAGGCTAAAAATCATTTGTACACACGCTAGGCAACCTTCCTGAAAAATTTCATCCAATTCTGAGCACTTTTAATTTTCCCGCCTTTTTTCCGTTTCCATGGCAACGGCGGCCATTTTGAAAATTCTGAAAGCTGCGTGCACATCTACTCATAGAGGCAATCATTCCTGTGAACTTTCATGAAGTTTGGTCAAAAGGTAGCCGAGTTATGGGGTGGACAAGAATTGAGCGGAAGAAAGAAAGAAGAAGAAAAATAATAATAAGAAACGGAGCAAACACAATATGTCTCCCAAACTTCGTTTGGGGGACATAATAACGCAAATTTGTGTTTCTGTAGGAGGATCTCCCTCTTGCATAGCCCATTCCTTAGTGGATTTTAGCTTTGTATATAGATACTCTTGGTAATTTGCTCTAAATTTTTTGATTTGATCTGCACTAAAGAGAAAAAGTAATCGAAGCGGCAATATTCAGAGACTAGATTGACAGCTACTTCGATATTTTGTTACTGAAGACCTAGAGTTATTCTTCTTTGGTAGTTTAAATATTATTTATATAGTGCAAAAGGCTAAGCAAACAAATTTCGCAGATTCGGTTTCAACGCGCGACAACTCGATGTATATCGAATTTACCTGTGCAATTAGTGCAAAATTACATATTTCAAAGACTGATCGCTTCAAACAGTTTAATGAATATTCATGAAATCTGGTAGAAAAAAAATAGTTTCTGCATAATCTTTCCAATTGCCAATAGGTGGTGGTTAACCAACATCAATACCAAGAGCCTGTATCGCTCACCTGGGTCATGGCTGACACAATAAGTCAAAATAATCAGAACGTTTAAGGTTCTCATTTTCAAATTTGTTTATTAATGTTTAAGGGTCTCACTTTGAAGTTTGCTGATGTTTATTAATGTTTAAGGGTCTCATTTTGAAGTTTGCTGATGTTATATGATCCAAAATTAAACTATGTTCCCCACTGGCAGCTATTTTGTTTGAGGCGTAGACCAACTGTCACCTTTCTTGAAGAAGACCATGTAAGGATCATTGTGCCTCACTTTGGTTCCAACTGGCATAGTATTTTCAGAGGAGATCTTTAAATGATTTCCCATGGGGTCCAAGGTTAAACAATGTTCCCCGCTGACTGCCATCTTGGATGCTATGCGGACATCCAGACACATTTTATGAAGGGGACCAATTAAGGACCATTGTGACTAAGTATGATTCCAATTGGCCATGTACTTCCAGAGGAGAAGATCTTTGAATATGTTCCCCTATAGGGTCCAATGTTAAAAACATGTTCCCTCCTGGCGGCCATCTAGGATATATGATGAGGACTTGCTGAACACATTTTTTAAAAGGGGCCACCTATGGACCATTTTGACTAAGTTTGGTTCCAATTAGCCCAGTATTTTCAGAGGAGAAAATTTTAGCAATATTGTCCAATTTTGGACCAAGTTCCCGCTGGCGCCCATCTTGGATGACGTGCAGACTTGCCGGACAAAATATTCAAAGGGGACCACCGATGGACTATTGTGACCAAGTTTGGTTCTAATTGGCGCATTAGTTTCAGAGAAGATCTTTGAATGCTTTCCCATAGGGTCCAATGTTAAACTGTGTTCCCTGCTGGCGGCCATCTTGGATATGATACAGACTTGCCAAACTTTTTTTAATGGGGCCACCTAAGGACTATTGTGCCCAAGTTTGGTTTCAATTGGACCAGTGGTTTCAGAGAAGAAGATGTTTTAATGAAAAGTTTACAATGGACAGACCACTGAGGGCAAGAAGATCTCTATGGCATAGCCATGCAGCCAGCTACAAAGTTATACATGCATTGAAGCTTAGATGCCACTTCAATATTAACGGAGAGAGATACTTGCATTATGGGCAAGCAAATAGAACTAAATCAAACAATATAAAATTATATACGATTGTTATTAAATTGTGAAATAAGTATAGTTTATGAAAGTATATTTGCAAAAAAAATGTAAAAATCTGTACAAAAAAACTTTTTTGCTCATGATTATGTAGCAAATAATTATTTCTGATAAAAAGATAGCAGGGAATTTCTCTAAAACTCAAGAGAGAAAAGTAAACCAAAGAAGATTTGAAAGCAGAATTTAAAGGGAAATAACCCATAACCATATGGCGTTGAATTTTTTTTTTTTTTTTGTGAAAAAAGTCAATAACTACAACACAGGCAGTTAGATTTTCTTCAAAATTTCAGAGTATGTAGATCTTGATATGCTGAACATTTTTCAAATTTACACTTCACCTCTATCTGTTACAGTTTTTGAAATAAAAAATAAAAAATGCATAAACTTTGAAAATTTTACGGAAAAAGGGAAAAAGGGCTATAACTCTGAGACGGTTTTTCCGATTTTCTTCAAAATTGCAGGGCAGATAGATCTCGTCATTCTGAACAATTCTACTTCAGTCAGATTTTTGATATCTGCAACGGTTTTGAAGTTATTTGCCAAAAACAGCATTTTACCCCTATGTTCTATTTTTAGTAACAGCGGCCATGTTGTTCGGTCCTCGGACTAACCAAACACATTTTTTAAACTACATACCCTGGACGACGGACGCCAGGTGAGCTAAAAAGTGCAAAATCACTGTTATTTTGGATAAAGCTAGAACAAAATAAACGAGTGAAGGCCCTTCTGTATTAGTTTAGGTAAAAAAATAATTATAGACATATAATTTTTAAGATACGATATCTTGTATCTCTGAAGTCTACTTAATTGAAAGAAAATTTTTCAATTAAAGTAAAATTTCACACGTTTTGTTTGATAGCTTTGTCGAACATTAATCTCTAATTGTGGTAACTACATGACTTTTGCTAGATATAGAAGTTAAATGGTGAATAAAAGGATATGGAGTAAATGTACATGAGACAAAGTCTCTACAAATACATTGTAAAAACAAGTTAAGGAACAACGCTTTTATTGTTGTTCTTCATCTTGAAGTCGCCATGAGGCCTTCAACAATGAGTTTGCTCATACCTCATAGGAAGTTCAAGACGGCCCCTAGCACCGGTTTGAGCGGAATTCATTGCTAATTGTCGAAAAACGCTACATCCACGTCTTTCCTGGTCATGAATGAAGGGTTGTCAACAAACATTAATTAAACTGGCAAAGTGCTCTTATAATCACCGTCATCCGTTTCCTGACAAAAGCACTGGTGTCTGAAGCTAGTTGACGATTACAACATATAGACAAACACAGGGTGCTCATCAAGTCGATTGTAAAAAAAAAAACTTGGCATTATAAAATAGTTAGATGTGGGCATTTTAAACAGGTAGTCAGAATTTCATTTGGAAATTACAAAAATAAATGCCAAAATTCGAAGGTATGATAGTATATCCATATGAGAAATTCTCTTACGAACAAGTACACCATAACTGAAATATATAGAGAGCATACATCTCGCGCGCGGGGAATCATTTTACGGACTCCACACTGCAGGAGAAAAAAACTCCAGTCGTAAATGGTGAAACATCTATTTTCTGTTGTGATAAAAAGATTGCTTCCAAATTTGAACATAGTTTAGCATTGGACTCTGGGGGAAATAAAAGGATTTTTGTTTTATCTGTTAAGATAATATTTCAGTCAATTTTACTAAACTGTATTGGAATGATGTAGGGAAGGTCCTTTAGATCATTTTCATCGTATATTCGTATATTATGCTAGCTCAGACTGAGAGCCTCTAGTTCTATTTTGGTTTCTATCACGTATTTCATCTTTAGATTATTGATTTTTTTATCTTTAATTTATCATATTTATTTATTTATATTTTTATTGGCAATCGAAATGTTTGATGTTAATTTGGTTTTTCAAAAATAATTTTCTTAACTATATGAAATACGGAATCAATTAGTATACAAATTACTATTCATGAATGAATTTGATTTACCCCTTTTTGACATCTTACACAAGTAAAAGCAAGAAGACCAAACGCATATGACACAACGTATGCACGATTTCGTTTGTCTGTTTTGACTACGTTTGACTTATGGCTACCCATATTGTTTGATTTTTACGCTGCTGATGAGAGGTTACTCCTTGAAACACGTGTACAGCATAACAAAATTAACCGATTATTATGCAACTTGGGTATTTACTGTATATACAATATCCTTTTACTGTTAAAGTTTGCTAAATTAAAGAATGTAAGTGAAACAATAGTACATACTGTATGGTTGTTATATTTCACGGGGTATTAATTTTCGCGCTATTCGCGTTTAAAACGATAGCCGCGAAAATTTATAACCGCGAATATTTTATTGTCAATTTTAATATAAATAAACTTAACGAATTTGACTAAAAATCCGCGAATAAATCCATCACTGAAAACCGCGACAATATCGTACCGCGAATATAAAGCCCCATACAGTACTCTTTTACAATCGGTACAATGATGTCCTTAAATGTTATCAGGTATACTGCTTTAATTCCGTTTCATCACGATCTTGGGTCAAATTGCTGAAAGATCCCTACTTGTAAAAACCTAAATTTTACATGGACCATACTGCCATGGTAGAAATCATAGTTGGTCCCATCGGGCTAACGTCCTCAGGTGTGAAATTATACTTTTATATGACAAATTTGTTCATTATGATAGAAATTAAATTATTCAGTCACTGCCATACACTCCTGTTGGACAAAGGAGTTGGCGATATAAATGTAGATGGCATGTTGTTTTCCCTATAGAAAATGCAAAATCATATCTACTTTAAAAAGACATCAACCAGATAGGCTTTTCTTGAGCATAAGACGACATAGTCTAGGTAAAGGAAATTGATATATCGATGTATGCCTTACAAATAATAGAAAACGGAAGTTACTGTGAGTTAAGTTCCTATATATGGCCATTTCGACAACTAATGTATTTTCAGCGCAGATTTGGAAGTCCATAAACCCAAATATATGTAAAAGCTGATAGAGAACAACTTAGCAGTTGGATCTAAACAGAATATCCAAAATAGCTAAGGGAAGAGCTATGCAAAAGTAGACACTCTTTAGTTTGAAACACAATTGCACAAAAATTAGATATTGCAAGTTTCCAACTAAAACCGATTTCCAGTCCAGTATCGCTGTACTGGCTACTGGTTTGGTGAATCCCCTCGGAAACTACCCAGTTTTAATAAATAACCCATATACCGAAGGTCCTGTGAATTTAATTTCTGCATATGGCAATTGCGACAACTCATGTCTCTTCAGTGCAGATGAAATCAAAACATTTGAAAGTCCATGAACGAAAATATGTGTAAAAGGTAAGGAATATTAGTACATTTTTTCAATGCATGAAATATATTAACATGATTATTTACATATCACATAGTTGTTCCTTATATACAAACCATATTTTAGACATTAAATTATCCAATCACTATCATACACTCATATCAGATGTAGGGGTTGGCGATAAAAATATAAAAGATGTATTCTTTTCACTTTCACTATCATGTCTAAAGTCATCATTTATAATACCACCACTCCGACCACTTATTCCAGTTCGCCTCATTAGAAGTTTTTCTCTAAATTTTGTTTCTTTCATTTCACGATTTTTAATATACTCTCTATATATGAGAAATATCACAGCACCAATTAACAAAAATCCTATAAGAACACTAAAGGCGATGAGTATATAATTCACAATCCCATACTGCACTGGACCATACTGAACACTTGAACCTGAAATAGAAAATATGTAGTTAGTAGTAGATTCCTCTGATGACGATTCATAGTTAACTCCTTCGGATTGAGAAGTAGATAAATACTCAGTTGTTGAGTAGTTTATTGTTTGTGATTTTGTATCCAGCACAGTTTGATTGTCATGGTTCTGAGCTGTGGATTGTACGGAAAAATTATCTGAAGGAGTTGAAATGGATGCCGTTCCTGGAGCAATTTTAATGGTTTGGACTAAATACACTGCTTATCCTATGTCATAATATTTACTGCTATTTTCCTTATTAGCAAAGTTAACTCTAAATATAGATCATTCTGCAATTAGTCATTAAGTATAAACCTATTCAAACTAATGGCAACTACTCTAGCCTTGAAATACGTTTTGTAATGCACGTCGTTCCTGTTGCAATTTTAATGGTTTGAATTATTCCCTTTATACACTGACTATCCAATATTTCAATTTATTTACTACTTTCCTCGTAGCAAATACTATTGTTGTATAATTGTCCCGTCGAAATTTTTTGTAGTTTTCATCCTGAACTCTTAGTCCACTTGTTCTTACAACTTATCTTCCATGCTCTGAACGTGATCAACTAACAAATCGTTCTGTTTTATTGTTGTACAGCTTTGATTTATTTATGGTTCTTTTGTACACGTAAACATTAGATAAACACTACAACTGATGATGTCATTAATACTTTATACATTTCAGATCCCTTCCAAGTGTTTAGCAACAAAATGCTTTTGTTTACTCGATTGATTAACACAATATCAATTATGACACATTTAAACAATTATATGAAACCATAGCAGTATATATTGAAGGAATTGATTTTCAAAACTTCTGTTGAAATTAAAAAGGCACTTCATAATCTTTATTGAATTTTATAATGACGCAATGTCACTTGTCTATTGCTAAGTAGTTTCATTGTTTCCATTTCCAGACTACAGTAAGCCCAGAAATTGTTTTCATTACCGTGCAACCATAATCAAAAGATTGTCATAATGCAAAATTGTTTTGTAATGAAGGTCTCATAACGATTACCTTATAAACAGTTTTATATTGAACTAAAAAAGTTGACTTTCTACCTACAGAGTTATGTCCCTTCAGGTTTTGATACTTGGTTTGTATCAACCCTTAAACATAAATTGATACATCTGCAAACGAATACCGAAGCATAAATGCAGAAACGGGAATTTCTAATTGATGCCATGTCTTTCAAATATCCAAAACATTTGAAAGACATGACATAAAATTATGTCAAAGAGCTAATACAAATCAAATGTTACACCATTTGTAGATGCCACTTGATTCTTTATTTTGCTACTCTGTATGTATCAATATTGAAATAATATCATACGCCATATTGATGTTTTTTAAGATAATAGTCATATAAGTCATGAAGGGTCGGCACAACACGTTTTTAACATTAAGATGAGAGCCTGAAACGTGGATGTCGCCTCTAGGGTGCGTAACTCTTGCAATATGACACCGAAAATTAAATTCCTAATGAATTTTAATTTCCTACCAAAATATGGCCTTTTTAGATGATGACGTTATACTTTTGTTATATATTTTAATAATTGTACAAGGACTTCATGTTGTTCATTTCATTTTAGCATTCATTGTATGTAAACAAACGGAATCGAAAATTCGACCACCTACATTGATTAAGGTTATCACTATATAGAATGAATTTTTTTTTGACAACCTTCGCACACTACTTACTACGCATATGATAGTCTATTTGTTCATTTATTTACTTACAGATTTTGTTTGCACAGAAACAAGAGAAAATATTAAGAATGTAGCTACTGAAATGACATTTTGTCACGTAGATATCAAATCTAGAATTCAAATGAATCATAGATAACATTTAAAGCCGTCAATACTATTGGAATTTATTTAATTGAACATGTGACTGTTTAAATTTTTAATTATGTCTTTGTTGTTTTCGACAGAAAAACGAATTGAATACCAGAAGCTAGTAAAATAGTTGGATTTACATTTGTAAGCTATGATCAATCCAGCATGCAAGATAATTAAGAGCAAGGGGGGTTTCTTACGGTAGATCGACACTGATACGCGGCGCATCCGATTGGCGCATATTGGAAAATCAAGTTCGATGTGGAATTTGACTTGTTCTTCAAACTGCAATGTTCTTTTATTTGTCTTTATTGTGACGTCATAATAAATAGACACATGAAAATCTTTCACTTTCACGCGAATTATCTCCCTTTTGCTGTAAATACTTTCTATCTTGTAAACTTTTAAAATATCTCTCTTAATCAAACGGTTGCCTATATTTTTTTCAGCTCAACAGATAGCTGAAGTCTCTCTCTCTCTCTCTTAAATGTAAAAAAAACAAACACCTATCTCATAATTTATTTTCATATGAAACAATAATCAACTTTTTAGAGTTCCCTATATACGCTTTGTTTGATTTTGTGCATTTTAACATTTTTTGAAATTATGGATTTCCTTTGTTTTTGGTTCTAGTGCTGCTGATGAGGAATAGATTTCCGAAATGGCCATACAGCTCATTAAAATTGTTGCAGTTGGAGTTAACATATGCGTTATGGTCTCGTGTTCATTTACTCCATATCCTTTCATAAAATATTTGTAAATGCTCTGACAAATACAGAATTTGGCCTGATTTTCAAAGCCTGATACATGTAACAGGAAAAGATGATCGGTGACATATTTTATTTCTATTTTTGGAATATATAAGTTAAGACCTACATAATATCTTAAAATAAAAAAATGTGTGATATTTCTATTAGGCAGGAACTACCTTATATGTAAACGCTGTTTTAAAGTTCTTGCTGAACTCATTTTCAAATTACACAACTTTTACGTATTAGAGAGTACAGAACAAAGTATAGAGATTTTTCAGAAAAGAAGAATGGATGAAGAAAATTGAACATTCATCACAGTAGTAGTGTATTGAACGCTGAAGTACAATCAGTTTGTCTTTGTTCGACTACTTATGGTAATTGAAAGGGGTGTCGGTTTTTACATTGAGTTCTGCCTGGGCTTCATTCCAAAATTCTTCAATATCCAATTTTTGTCCTTCTAATCCTGTATCCATGTATGCCATCTGTATTTTTCAGTTAAGGTATACTTTTTGTAGATAATTTCTCGTAAGGATACATTATATCATATTTCAATATTTTGGCATTTGGCTTTTTTGTAATTTCCTAAAGCTATTTTAATCAACCGTCTACCCCTTACTCTTTTCACTTGCCATGTTTTCTTGTAATTGACCTGCTGAATGCCCTGTGGTTGTTTATATACAGAACATCAAAAGAAACGCACCACTAACGTGCATTTCTTTGAACCTTAAAATTCAAACGTGAATATCTCTTCAAATACTTGTCAGAACATCTTGAAATTTTTACACAATGTTTCTGTAATCATGTTAACAAAATTCTGAAAAAATGGAAGATTTTTTCATTCAATTTCAATTTCTCAAAAAATCATTTTTTTTGAACCAAAAAATGCAAAACTTACTTAAAATAATGAAAATTTTACCCTTGTTGCTCCTAACGTTAAGACATGGACAGGAATAACTGTTTTGGTAACTTTGTAAAACAAATTTTACAACAAGAGTAAATCTGTGACTCTTGCTTTCGTTCACTTTCCTTACATATTGTTGCTGTTGCTTCATTTTCAAATTTGCTTTAGCAAAAATCGGCTCGTTTATTCTCTACCTTCGGAATTGTATAAAATGCATGAGGAATTAATGAAGTTTAGATACTTCAGAACCTGGAAGATATGAACAAGTGGTGCGTTTCTTTTGATGTTCAGTATATGTTGTTATTGTCTTTTATTAGTTTTATGTCAGGGGTTGTAAGACCACTTTGTCCTTTAATTTGCTGTTTTATTGGACGACCCCGCATCCATGGGTAATAACAGATTTGGATGGGGCGTTGTTCGATATATAGGAATGAATTCCACTCAAAGCGGTGCTAGGGGCCGTCTTGAAATTACTATGACATATGAGAAAAGGTTATTCCTTAAGGCATCATTGTAACTTTAAAATGAAGAACAACAATTAATAAAAGCAATATTCCGCATCTTTGTTTTAACATAATTTTGTATTGCCTATCTCATGTGCATTTACTCCATAATAGTTACTTGATTTAAAAGCTTAAGTCTGCTTATTTTTCATTCCTCTATTTATTTGACTTCAATACTGAAATTTACATTTGCAACACGACGGTTGTCTTATGAAAAGCAGGAGATACTAACCAAACCGGTGCACCTGATATCACCAATAGTTTTTTATTGGGTCCGTGTTGTTCATCTGTATGTGTGTCACTATTTTTTCTGTTCTTAAGTGATGTCTTTGTTTCTTTCTGTTTCCGAGAAGGCCATTGTCTTTGTGCAATTCTTTTGATGTATTGATAGTACGGTTCTCTGTTGTATGTGATAATTATCATTATTATTTTATAGTTTTATTATTTTACTGTAAAGTAAGAATTCCAAATATTCTGTTGTATCAAAGGCATTCCCGATCTTTGAAATTTGAAATGGAATCAAGTCAACAAAGATTTATTGATTGATAATTAGTGTTTTACATCCAGCGAGCAATGTTTCAGCTATATCAGGACGAAAACATGCTAAAAATTCCAAAAATCATTTTTAAAGAGGAAAATGATAAAAAGTTGAAGGACAGCTTGGGATTTTAGTTTAAATTGCCACTGGAAGATGGGGGAATTCGGTAGGTGCAGGAAATACAACATTCTATACGACTCCCAGTGAGTCTGCTGTTGAATGAGAAATATTGTAGGGGTCTTTATATTGCATGAGACATGATGTATCTCCACAAAGTTTTGCTACGATTGTTCGCGGTGAGGTTTTCCGTATTGTAATTTGACTACCACGCACAGACAGGTCATTCCCGTATCCCTACCTTGGGACGCGCCTGGCAGCTCTGTAGACGGAGCTCATGAAAACCGATTCAGATGACAAGTCACAAACAAATGGTGTTATTATTCTAAACTACTGTTGTCGGACACCGAAAGAACAAAGGAAATACTGATTACAAAAATCAACATCCATTGACATGGCACAAACGGGAACACAGAAAAATACTGATTACGAAAATCAACATCCATTGACATGGCACAAACGGGAATTCAGAAATACAAAGACAAAACAAAGACGTGAGACATAGGAGCATCTATACATATTACATAGAATCGAATCAAACAGTACTTTAACCTGCATTCCTTCTATATACATATTCTTTATTCAAACCCTAAATTATTTAAATTTGTTACATAACTTACATCTCAGCAGGAACATAACATTTGCTATTGAAATATGTATTGAACATTTCCTACAAACCAATAATTCTATGTCTGCGTTTTAATTTAATGTCTTGGCAGAAGCAAGAATTTCACTATTAAATGAAAATACATCGTTCCTAAAATATTTACCACTATTTTATAACATGTTTTGAAATAATATTCGATCTTTGATACAAAGGAAGTAATTTAAATTTATTTTCATGGTGTGAGGTTCCTCACTGTGTTAAAGACAGTGCGGTGACCCCTAGATGCTTTGTTTTGGGTCGTTTTAACTTGGATATGGGATGTTGTTTCCTTGACATTTACCCCATTTCCTTTATTTTTCATATTTCAATAAATTTTTATACTTATTTATTCGAAAAAAGTCAAATAAATAAAAAGCATATGATCAAATTGCTGTATGTTTGAATATAATACAACTTGACATTGTACAAAGTAGTAACAGGTTAAAAATTTTAATCATTGTTTTTGAGAGCAGCATTAAATTTACATACAGTTCAGTGCAATGTTTTCTTGGCCTAATGCGTAGGTGGAATGGGGGCAATAACAAAATTACCGAACAGAGTTGTCAAGAGACGAAAAGACAAATCAGGTGGAAAATTCCGGATAAATTGTCCACCGCCATGGTCCTAACTTGGTGCAGGCATTTT
This sequence comes from Modiolus philippinarum, assembly GCA_002080025.1. Lineage (NCBI taxonomy): Eukaryota > Metazoa > Mollusca > Bivalvia > Mytilida > Modiolidae > Modiolus > Modiolus philippinarum. The sequence goes on along the minus strand of MJUU01003561.1, from coordinate 9,534 downwards.
AAAAGAAATGGTGGATTAAACCGGTTTTATGGCATGCAAAATCTCCCTTCTATTGCGGTAGTGTCCGGTAGTAAGTCAACAGCAATTGCTATTGAAAGGTCGTAGACAATTAAAAGAAAAGATCATCCCAGTGCTAGGTAAAAAGGAATCTTGAATCAGAGTTCGGACCGGAACTTCAAATTTTTTTCAAGGGACTGATATATATTCAAGAACTTTTTTAATAATCGTATGAGATGGAATTGTTTGAAGCATTGCTTAAAAAGGCGGTCACGGAGATAACTTTGTCTAATGAGAAAGTGTGTATAATTTGTGCTAGCTCTCGCGTAACGAATCAACTGTGAAACATACACTGCGTAAGCAGGAGAAGCTGGAATCGAAAGCCTTGGTAAAAAGTACGTTCTCTCCGGAAACGGATGAAAGCGGTTGTAAATAAACAATGAATGCATACGGTGTAAATGCACATGAGACAAAATCTCTACAAATACAAAGTAGATCCAAGCAAAGGAAAAACGCTTTTATTGTTGTTCTCCAGCTTTAAGTCACCATGAAGTGAACATTTTGTAATTCAATTTTTGCTGGTTGACGATCCCGCATCCCAATACGCAACATGGATGTAGTGTATTCGATTTCTGGCAATTAATATATTCAAATCAAACCAATGCTAAGGACATTCTTGACCTTACTATTAGGTATGAACAAAGCTCATTTTTGGAGGCCTTTTGGTAACTTCAATATGAAGAACAACAATACAAGCGTTGTTTCATTGTCTGGTTTCACTATTTGTAGTGACTTTCTTCTATAATTTATTCAATTTATTTGATCCAAGCGGAAGTGCATGAACTGAATGTTATACCACAGAAATCGCAAACCACTGCACGGTTTTGCGAATAATTCTGAAATTATTTTTTCGGTAGTTCAAAGCTTTGTTCTATGCCGATTTTGGTGTTATTTTTCGGCAAATTAGGTTCATCCGCATGCTTTGATTTTTACAGCAGCAACGGAGTAGTTGTACATAGTGTTTAATATAAGCATTGAGAAAACACGATTACCAGAGATAATTCAATAATATGAAAATATTTACGGAAGATATAAATATAAAGTTTCGTTTGTATAGGGAGTGGTCAATTTAAAGTTCAGGTTTATTTATTCAGTTTTTTCTTCTTCTTCAAGGTGAAAGCAACTGTTTTGTGTAATTAACCAACGACATTATCTTCTAATCATTGATTAAAGGTAACCTTCAATTCTTCTAATTAATCTGTACGACGTAGTTTCTGTCACATATTTAGTTTATAGGACAGTTTAATTCAAGTTCAGTTTCATGTCAATCAATCAAACAGACAGAAAACACAACAAAAACAGAGAGTCAAAATAGAATAAACGTACGTAGAAGACCTCCACAAAAGTACGTGAAAACCGAACCTTCGGTCCAATGGCAACTTCGGAAACACTAAGGGACCGACCATTTAAGTTGAAAGGGGGAGGGGTTATGTTTTTTTTTTTCTGAAAAAAATAATCTGGAGCCGATTTTATGTGAAAAAAATATTTTGGCTGCCAAAATGATGAAACAATAATTTGTGACGGAGGCTTTCTGCCCCAAAAAATAATTTTAATTTTGAAAAAAAAAATTTGTTGATACACATGAAAAAATAAATGAATTATTTCGTGCGAAGCGCGAAACAAATTTTCTGTCCAGAAAAAAACCATACCCCCCCCCTTTTCAGGTTAAATGGCCGGTCCCTAAGATAAAAGGACACCATATGAGTACGGGACAAAAAAGAAAAAAAAATAGATCATAAATAAACAAGGATAGGATATCAAGTTAATGCACACAAGAGTCTGTACAAATACATGGTACAAACAAGCAAAGGAACAACGTTTTTATTGTTATTCCTCAAAAGTTCAGAAGGGAAGAAGTCATAAGCTGAGATAATATACTATCCATATAAAATGAGTTAAGTTGAGATCTCACAATAGTAATGATTATATGAAAAAGTTAATTAAGGTAAAAAGGTAATTAATGGTAGTATTTATGAGAGGTCAGAGGTAAGATTCTGTCACAAGTAAAGATGACATTGGAGGAAATAATTGCCGAGCTCTGTCATAAGTTATACCCCACGCTATAGCGGGCGGTATATGGTGATCAAGGTGCCTGTCCGTTCGTTCGTGCGTCCGCCATAGGGTACCTACTTTTTGGTGAAAACTCCTCCTAGACCACTTGATGAAACTCACTGAAACTTCCACAGAATGTACATATTGCCATTGTGCACCACCAGAAAGTTTGATTAGAATTTTTTCATAGAATTCAACGGAGAAGTGCGGGTATCATATTAGTGAGCTTTGCTCACATATTTCTATTTGATATTTGTTATTGGTGAAGTTGAATATATGTGGTGTGTTGAGATAAGCTATTACATAAGATCTGTTAATTTCTGCGACTCATAACCCCCTAAGGGTGTTCGCTACCCTATTTGAAAATAACTAGGATTTCAAATAAATGTTGAGTTTTTGTTAAAACATTAAAAAAGAAGTAATTTAGGTGAAAAAAATTGATACGTTGATGATCTCGCTTTTGGGATATAAGTGATTGAAATTTGGCGGGAAATTGAACTCCTTGGATTTTTCATAGGTTTAACATTATCTAGGTTTGACCATGAACAAATGTCACAAAATAAATAAAATTTAATGAAATTTGTACAGAATGCTCATAAAGATACATAAAATTAATTATGGGATAACATAATGGGTTCTATGGGAAAAAAATTCTAATGCTTTTAAATGGATAAAACCAGAAAATTACGAATATCTGACGGGAATACCAAAACATTAGAAGCTAAGCTCTCTATGTTAATATCTTGTTATTTGAGGTCTGTCATTGGCTCAGATTTATCATTGGTGAATGATTTGATTTCCAGTGAATAAAGATATGTTATTATTTGTTTTTATATAAGAAATGATACGATTTTGTATTGAAAATTATAACATTCAAGAGCCTGTCTATGAAAAATCAGACAGATCCTATATTTAACAGATTAAATCTGTTCCCACCATATTGTGGGCTCCATTCCAAAGCTGAACTTATCCAATTGCCCAAATAACGACAGGAGAATACCACAGGAACAAAGAACAAGATTACGTAAATAAAAAAAGTAAGAACACCAGAAGACGGAAGACCAAAGACGCTACACAAACCACAAACACTACAAATACAACAACAATAACTAAAGCACTAACAATGTTAACTCTCAAAGAGTGGCATCGGGGGCTTCGGAACGGAAAGCATGTCCTGCTCTGTATACAGCATCCGTCACACTGTCAGTGGGTCAGTCCAGAGTAAAGTCAGACTCAGTAATGTCAAATCAGGGGAGACGTAATCTAGCTGAATATGTCCGATTTCTTTTGTGACACCGAAATTTCATATCTTACTATGATGTTGTTGTGACGGCAAAGGAAGCAATTTTCATATCTTACTTTGATGACTGCTTTTTTATTTTGGCTTTCCATATTATTTGAATCTAATGCTGCTGATGAGAGGTTACTCTTTGAAACACGTGTATAGCATAACACAAATTTCTGTTTATAGTGCAACTTGGGTTTTTTGGTAATATGATATTTTACTTTTCAAACAAATTGAATTTTCTATACAACAAGGCGTTATGTCAGCCACTGTGCCACCAACTGCCTAACCTTTGCATGGACATCATCTTTAAATATGTTCTATATGTTGATATTTGGGTTAATGGATGTGGTTTGTTTCAATTGATTTATCCACTTTTTCATCCTTTTGGGGCCATTTAGGGCTTGCTATATCGTGTGAGGTTCCTCACTGTGTTGAAGACCGTACGGTGACCCCTAGATGCTTTGTTTTTGGTTCGTTTAAACCTGGATATGGGATATTGCCTCCTTGACATTTACCCCATTTCCTTTCTTTTTCATAGTAATGGAAATTTAGAATAGGTGAGTTATGAAAAAATTGTTTAGCAAAAATATTTGGCATATGATAATGGTAATAAAAATGATAACTGAGATTTATTGTAAGATTAAGTCATAATTTGGACAAAGACAGAAGATGAGGACTAAAATGAAAAAAAAAATGAAAACAGACTCTATTTATCTCTTCATGTCATTAAAACAATTCGAGTGAAAACGACTTGTATTTCACTTTGTTACCGAATATCTTTATGTTAAATATGACCAATTAACCCACAATGTTTACCCGTATCGCCTCTCCAGCTATCAGATTCTCAATGTTTGATCAAATACAAGACTTCAAAAACGTCAATAACCTTACATGCTTACCCTTCCGGGGCACCTGATGTCACTTTTGTTTATTGAGAGTTCACACTGTTAGTGCTTTAGTTTTTTGTGTTGTATATGTAACGTTCGAGTGTTTTGTAGGCATGTGGTGTCTTTGGTCTTCCGTCTTTTGGTGTTCTTGCTTTTGCCTTGTCTCTGGACTTTGATTTGTGTATTCTTGTGCTTTGTTCCTTCGGTATTCTACTGCCGTTGTTTTATCCTCTTTACAGTGCTTTGATTATTGTTGATTAATTAGATAAAAGAAAAACCGTACGTTCGGAGTTAGAGGATGTCTGACAAATTTCGGTGGTTTAACACTTGCAATGTCTTTTCGCTCTTTCAATTCCGGTTCTTGACAATTCTATTATTTGTTTATTACCACCATTTCATAAGGAGGTAGTGAATTCGATAGTTGCATAATATTGTGCATTTAAGTAATCGAAGATATAACCGTGGACAAATAAGTGACTTTGTTTGTGTTTGTGAAATGTTAGAGGTTATTTGCTCAACATGTTGTTGACACATCGATAATCAACACGCATTTCCTTCAGTTCTATTGTCACACCAATTCAATTCTTGTGCTGCAGAGAGGGCCTTTATCGTTCACTTCTAGGTTAACCCGAATCGTGATCGTTGTAGAAAAATATGAAAATATTAGACAGAATCTTACATGATCCGAAAATGTAAAAATATTCAAACGTAATAGAGGAAATATTGATTCTTCAACAAAATCTATATATATGAAATAGGCACCTGATTCTGCAAAAGATCCATCCTGACCCCTGCAGTGTACTATGTACAGGAAACACATCTTTGAAAACATTAAATGTCCAGATATTGAACAACATTTTGTAATTGTTCTTAATGGTACTACTATCATCAATATTTATTACTTCTAGCTGTTTTGTATTTTTATAATAGATTAAGGGTTTGAATCGTTAATACATAAATCGGGGAATTGATTGTACATAAATTTTAAATTCCATTGTCGTGGCGATAAGCATATGATTTTACACTTCATTATGAATTAGTTCATGTCAACAATAAATGATAAATTGAAATTGCGTTGATTATCTTTTACCAATTCTCAAAACACGTTTCAGTAATATTCAGCATTTAAGGTGATTTTTTGACTATTGATGTCAAATGATTTGTGTTGGTAAAGCGATGTTTTGTTATTTATTTACTTCTTTGCCTTTGCAATATTGTTCTGTGTTTTGCAGTGATTTGGATTCTTGGTTCCAGAATTTCCACTTTTAAATGATATGGAGGTCGGGGAAATGTAAAATATTTTGTTTAATATTTATAACTTTCATTGTCTTATAGCTTTATACATTGATAAATAAAAATATAAAGAATGGCGTCATCGGTCATATAAGCATTAAATGTGTAATGCAAAAATCACTATTTGGTTTGAATAGCTAAATACCAAAGTTACTGTAAATTTTATTTCTGCATATGCGCATTTCGACAACTTATGTCTCTTCAGTGCAGATAAAATCAAAACATTTGGAAGTCCAGTAACCGAAATGCGTGTAAAACTGATAGAGAACAAATATCCAATAAGATCTAGATAGAAATACCAAAATCAGCCAAGGACAGAGCTATGCAACGGGGAGATACCCCTTTTGTTTTAAACAAAACTTTCTAAAATTTAGATATTGTATATTGAAGTGATAGCAAAAACCACGAAATGTAACAATTTATTTTTATTTTAGTTACATCCAGTAGATTTTCTTTCAAATTGTTGAATTAATACCTAATATATCTGCCTTTTACTTGAATGAAAAAAACAATGTTGGGTTCACCAAATTAACTCTTGAAAGAATTGCAAAAATCTGTTTTCTCCTATTCAATGGTGAATAAAAGGATATGGAGTAAATGCACATGAGACAAAGTCTCTAATAATCTCCTATAACAGAACTTGGTTATGCTGAAAAGGTTCAATAGTATGAATGGTTACCCAATATAAATTGGATGTTTGATCACATTTTACTGTTTTAAGATGTCTAAAACCATCTCGTCAGCATTCCCATAGTGTATTTCATCTTTTTTTTTTTGTTTTGTTTTGTTTTGTTTTTGTTTTTTTTTTTTGTTAGAGGCACAGAAATAATGCTCAGTTCTTAAACCCAAATTCTACCAAAAGCTAAACAAAAATCAATGGTTCAATATTTTTCCAACGTTACTAAAATGTCAAATGTATACTTACTAACGGAAGACTCCCAAAATGACATCACAAATATTATACCAGCTACCCCATTAGAATATGTTTCTAATTCCACGTATATAGAGTTGCTGTATGACGTCACTTCTACGTCGGATGTTCCATCCTTACACCAAAAACCTAAAGGTGGTCCCTTTTCTGAGTTGCCTGAAACAAAAATAACACTTATAGCAATTTCTGCAGATACTGTCAACAAAATGACATATCTTTTGAATCAATTTTAAAGATGTTTGTTGACATTTTTAATTTTGTTGTGGAAATGCCATAATGGATCGAATTAAGCAATAGTGTACACACTTCTGTGGTTGCTTCACCTAATCGGAGAGGCTTAAATTCAATACCAACTCTACGGAACGAGCCATGAGATGTCAACCACGCTCTCCAAATCACTACTTGTTGTGTTTCAATAATACATATGATATATCTTGAGATTGTGACGATCTGAGAGTTGTTCAAAAATAACGGCAGTAGAATACCGAAGGAACAAAGGATTGTGATTTACAAAAATCGAAGTCCAAAGACATGGCCAAAACGAGGACACAGAAAGCTAAGACTTTAGACACAGAAAACAATGACGTTAGAAAGATACAAAACACAACATTCAAAAACAGGGCACTCACAGTGTGAACTCCAGTGAAACTGAGAGTGATATCAGTTGCTCCGGAAGGGTAAGCATGTCCTGTTCTGTTAACAGCACCCTTTACATACTCAGTAAAGCGTGAATGTTTTTGAATGATCTGCTAGGGAGCTGACTGGTTAATGTCATTTGCTAACCATTAACATTCATGGTAAGTGTTACTTCTCTAACCCTCAAACAGTACCAAGGTTAAATTTTTTGTAAAAAGCTTTTGTAATCACTTAAGTATTCAAACATGGACAAGGACAGATCGGCACCACAAACATAACTTACAAAAACTGAAGACAAAACTGAAATTTGACAAGAAAACACAAAGAACGAAAGCACTGACAGTGTGAACTCCCATAAAAAAGAGCGTCATCTGGTGGCTCGGAAGGGTGTTTTGAAAATCCTTAAACTGAAGCAAATTATAACATCAGATAGCCATTTTAAAAGAGAGCGACATCAGGTGGTTCGGAAGGGTGTTTTGAAAATCGTTAAACTGAAGCAAATTATTACATCAGATAGCCATTTTAACAATAAATGCCTCTACTTTGCAAGTTAAAATAAGAATATTTGAATATTTGAATTCTAAAACTTGCTCTCGTTGGGCATTTGAAAGACAGGAATCTGTTTCATGCAAGTAAATGTTCTTAAATACAGAAAAACAAAATTAACAAAATAATTTTGAAGGATGATTACTGAAGTGCCTAACACATTTGTAAATAGCCTATTATAGAAAACAAAGCAACACAGGCGCAAACCTACCCAAAGTGTAAAACGCAGTGCTTCTGACTTGGCATAGGCATTTTTAAAGAAATAATAGGTTAAACAGGTTTTATTGGACGCCAAATCTCCCCTTGGTCTCTGGTAGTAATGTATTGATAGGTCGATCCTTAAGAATGAAAAGGAATGTTCTACTCAGTACTAAGTAAATTAAAGTGAATACTGAATCACATTTCGGGTCCAATTTTCCAACAAAATTGGAACCGGTTTAACCCTACCGCTGGCTTTTGCTAGTGCCGGTACCAACTCCGGCTGTCCCGAGTTCCTATCGTTGTTTACGTTTGTCCTTTTTCCTGTGTAGTTCCCTTGTAGATTGTGGTATGTGACTGTAATTTTCAACCATTGTAGATGTTTCCTGATATCCCCTTTGTTACATTTATATCAATATTGAAGTACTTTGTTAATGATCGTACAAGACGGAAAATTTCAAAGTCCTGATAAGGCGGTCACGGTTACTATGCCGAATGAAAAATCTAAGTAATTGGTAATAGCTCTCGGATAACGAATCAACTGTGAAACTTACAGAAACTTTCAATTAGCAAAGAATTCCGCCTAAACCGGTGCTAGGGGCCGTCTTGAACTTACTATGAGGTATGAGCAAAGCTCATTGTTGAAGGCCTCATGGCGACTTCAAGATGAAGAACAACAATAAAAGCGTTGTTCCTTTGCTTGTTTCTTACCATGTATTTGTAGAGACTTTGTCTCATGTGCATTTACTCCATATCCTTTTATTCACCATTTACATTCCTTAAGCAGTAGAATGGCATGTAGGAATATGACACGCCATGTTGAGGAAAATGATAATTGTGAAATAGAGGTTGACCCTTTTATAGTAAATTTAAGTACTAGGATAGCGAATTTGGTCATATTTCAGATGTAAGCCTATAAAAATGTAGATCTAGTTTTTTCTGTTATTGCCTTCATAATTCCAGAGGATATATAGAAGCGATCCATTTGGCAAAAGATGCGAATTATTAAATAATTAAAGTGGTGAGCAGGAAATCAGATCGGCTCAAGGTAAGTTTCCTTCTCTCTCTCTCTGTCGAAGCTTTCTAGTTTAAGAACAAAATTTAGTTCAATGATGTTTCGTCTTGTACCATCGAAACAAAATCTGAATTTTTGTCTAATATGAAACTGGCTTATCTTTTTAGCGACAAAAATTGTTTAATGTGATACTGGCTTATCTATTTAGTGAAAATTGTTCAAAATGATACTTGTTTATCTTTTTAGTGAATTTTTTTTCTTCTATGATGCCAAAATATTTGAAAGAAAGATAATCAGTTAGTAAAGTGGTGTACGAATAGAAAGACAATATTCGTCAGTTTTAGTGAAGATACATAGCTCGATGATTGAATGCTGTTAAAAGTCTGAAAATATGTCTGTAAATCAGCCTCCGTTGTTATATGAAAAATCTCATTTCAGAGCATTGTTGCAGCATTAGAAAAAAAATTACTTTTACGATTTTGTTTTTTAAATATACTGTTCATGTTTTGGAATAAAATAAATTCCTGACCTGCATTTAAAAAAGGAAACCTTAATAAAACAATTCCAAAAGTGAAAATCTAGCAAAATAAGTGAGAACCGAACCGTCAGTCTAAAAAGAACAATCCAAGGA